>SDVV010024582.1:0-12562 GCA_016164225.1 Gammarus roeselii
TGTGTGTGCGAATATTTCGTTTTTTGAGGACTGGATGTGACTGCGTTTAAACTGCTCCGAATCTAAGTTTAACCTTCTCTTAATCTACGCTGCACCTATTCGCCACTCTTCGACCGTCCTACGGGGGAGTCTGCATTAACTTCGCGTTGGGACTCCGGTGGAACATAGAAGCAACTACTACTACTTGAGGACTGGAATAGTGTCAACGATACGTGCAAATATATCAATTCGACAGATGTGTTATATGCAATCAAGCTCTGGGCGCCATGGGGATTGGTATTTTTTGTTCAGATCACACGCGTTTTCAAAGTTTTTTCCACACTAAAATATCTCTGCTTGCTCCCGATTGAGTCTTTGTCTTTATTAATTTCTTCTTTAGAAATGAAGACTCCTGTCATGACTTGCAACGCGTATCCGTGAGGTAGTGTTTTTTATTTTGTTTTCCTAGTTTGAATTCTGTCAATTATTTAATGGCTATCGGGAATGATTCCTGGAACTCATTACCTGGTGCATAAGGCAAGTAATTAAGCACACGCTTTAGCCCAAAGGGAAAATATTTGGTTCCCCTAACGCTTTGATTGGCGTTAGGTGATGGCATAGTAAAGTTAAGTGAAGTGTCGAGAACCGAGGTGAATGTTAAAACGATTTGCAAACTTAAACTATGTCGAGATTTTTTTCTGATTGTTTGTATTGCTATTGTTCCCAATTGTGATTCGTTAGTAGATAAATACGAAAGGTCTAAATAAATTCCGTTCACGTGCGGGCAATTGCATTTCCCCAAAAAAACGTAGTCCATGCAGTTATCTCTTCAAATAACACGGAATTAATTTGATTCGAAATTGTCAAAATAAAATAATAATAACAGTAAATTTCGCAAAACATTCCTTGGGTATGTTTGCTTGCTCATCGTTCCGATGTCCGGCCTTGAAAGGTAAGCCAACAAGACACTCTCATCCAATTGTTACTCAATTTGGTGAGGCTAAAAATTTCCCTTTTGCTCCGGTTTCAGTCAATTCCAAATTCCTTTCAATGTTAGTCCCTGCAATGCTGATCCTAGTGTAAGGTATAATACAACTGGTAACCGTTGTTGCCTTGCACAGCTGTGTAATTCCTTTCAATGTTAGTACCTGCAATGCTGATCCTAGTGAAAGGTATAACACAACTGGTAACGGTTGTTGCCTTGCATAGCTGTGAAAGGGTCACATATGTAATAAAACACAATAGCATGCTCATATTTTGTTCTCTTTTCACAATGACTAAGATATAGTTACTGTACGTGAATTCACTCACACGCAGCACGCTTCGGTTAGGCTTGACGTACCTTAATCTGATCAATACAGTGTATAGCAGCAAAAGAAAATTCCTTGATGGTTAGTCTGTGAACGAAAAAACAAACTAGACTTTTCCTACGTGAAATTTACCTTCATAAGGAAATTTCTTACGCTATTATACCTGGATAACCCTTCTATATGGATGAAATCAATTTAATTTTCGGTGAGCTCAAATGTCGAGTGGAAATGATCATTGAAGATTCCTCTTAATCTTTGATCATGAACGAACTTTCTATCGTTACCGTACAAGGCATGCAGCCCATCCCGATGACTTGATGAAAGAATTAAAGTGCCACAGCCAGGTGACTCGTCTGCAACTGGAGCATGGCACCCATTGTGTGGCACAATTGACATACCAATAAATAATGGTTGCTTTGGTCAGAGCCCTGGTTTTAAATGATTGTTCACCTTAGCTTTTTAAATAGTCTGGCTAATTTTAGTTTGATTCAGGCAATGATTCGACGCCATGTTTTTCAGGGAACTGAACTTTTAGTGCGAATTCATGCATGTTTACGAGCGCGTATTCAGAGTTAAGAACTACTCACCTTGATTCCTGTGACTGCAATTTGGCAAGCTCATTCTCATAAAATGCCATGAGGAAGTTGTTAGAGGCAACTTCCTTGGCACTTTTATGAAGGCCACGGAGAGTAGTTACCTCAATAGACGGATTTCGCTTTTCTTCCCTTTCCTAAATATTGACACTTATTTGATAATGTAAAGTAGTTGAAGATGTGGAGGCATCGGGCATGGATTAATACTTACTTGAATCCCTGGAGTTTCTTCGCTGTTCTCAGCAGGTCACTGCGTAGCTGCCTCCTGAACATCTCTATTGAACAGAAACTACTCCTTCGTATGTGCAGTATCGAAGCTCTGGCTTTAGATAAAGTTGTATTGTTTAGCGATGCGACAGTTGGTGCTTTCAGATGCAACATTTTTGTTGCCAAACACTTCTCAAGGACACACAAAGCCCCGTATTCGCTTTGGGACCATTTTCTTCAAAATCCAAACTGTTGCCAGAAAGATGGATCTGCGCATGCTTGCCATCGTATGGCTGAATCCCTATTAGAATCTTACATGGTTCATATGTACTTTTTTTAATATGTATAATCCAATTTTTTTTAGCGTACGCAGTAAACTTTACTATATAGTGTCAATATAAGAACTGAACTAAGGTAGGAGGCCTTTGATGTTCTCCTTTAAGTAAGTGCCATTTGATAATCCTGCTCTCACTTTGGTTTGCCATCCGCAAGACAAAAGCTCTTAAAGTATTTTTTCTTCCATTCCGGAAACATTACACGCCTTAAGTACCCTTAATGCGTGTGTAAATGGAAAGGTTTTGATGGTCATTGCCCTTCGTTCCTAACCAAGCACGTCGGCACAAAGGCAGTGGAGACAAAGCACTGTTGGCGACAGAACATAAACGGGTCCGATACTGGAGCAAAGAGCCATCAACAGTTTGCGATGGCATCAGGGTCCTTGGGAGCGACTTGGGCAAGAAAATCGAGTGCATTGAGTGGTGGATAGTCTGGATTGGTGGAGTGGAGATCGGAAAGTGGGACTGGGGAAAGAGAATTGGAAAGGAGCTGCTCGACAACCTCTGGAAGTCCTTATTATTACTATTATTAATAATATTTTATGAACAAATGAGAAACCGCATGAAGGGGCTTGTCATTTCAGGTGTAATTTGCAGATGTTTACAAAATTATATGACAGCTATCGATAGGAGTGGTCTGGATATCTTTTGTTTGGAAAAGTACATCTGATACGAGAATAGATTGAAGTGAATTCATTGAGATACAGACGCAAGGCCGAATCCCCCAGGAGGTGGTGGCTGTCGGCATGCCACACCTCCCACTCCTCTCATGCACTCTTGGAGGTGGTGGTCGTCGGCATTCCGCACCTCCCACTCCTCTCACGCACTCTTGGAGGTGGTGGTCGTCGGCATTCCGCACCTCCCACTCCTCTCATGCACTCTTGGAGGTGGTAACCGTCGACATGCCGCACCTCCCACACCTCTCATGCACTCCTGGAGGTGGTGGCTGTTGGCATGCCGCACCACCCACTCCTTTCATGCACTCTTGGAGGTGGTGGTCGTCGGTATGCCGCACCTCCCACTCCTCTCAAGCACTCTTGGAGTTGGTAACCGTCGGTATGCCGCACCTCCCACTCCTCTCATTCACTCATAACACGTGACAAAACTTTTTTCCCTTTAGCGCTGAAAGGTCAGGGCCTCTCAGCACACTTGTTGTCGAGAGTGAAGTCAGAGATCAGTATCAGCAGCAGGGCACGACAGCTTTCACAGGTTTACCCCCGCTGCGTCATAGTTGCTGGGCCCTTCTCCATCCAATTCTATTCAGTTTTTCAACGTGACAGCCAAGGGCGGAGTAGCGCATAGTAGCCGCCTCAAAACTCATCCATTTACGCATCGTTCTCCACTCACGCTTATTCATTGCAGGTGTTCTCATCACCTCCACACTGATGTCTCTTTTCCTTGATGCCCCCTTTTACGCTATCAATCCACCCAAACTCGGTCTATCTCATCACTCTTTTCACCAATCTTCCATCACCATTTTAACCAATCTTCTATCATCCATTCACTTACCATGTTTCCAAACAACCTCAAAATACGTCAATTTACTCTGTCCTACAACTTCTTCAACATCCCCGTCCTACTTCGAATGACGTCATTATTGATCCTATCCTCCGCATCGCTGAAGCCGTCAGTATGAATTATTTCATCTCAAAAGCATTCAACCTTCTACTCTAGCCCTCAGTTATTGCTTCATAGAGCACAATCGAGACAACTACCAACTCTCCCTTCATACAACCATCTCCTATCTTTAAAACCCAAGCTACTTAATAATAATAATACATGTAACAGTGCTCCGAACACTTTACATTCTTCCTACACTTAACATTTTACATATTTTTCACCTAAATAATCTTTCTCATATGAAAGCCATGTATTTTAAACACTGAACTTCCTCCAACAACCACTCGTCAATAGGTAACCAAAATAAATAAATTCGATACAATTGTACCCTCGAACATCTCGTCTCTTTTCTTTTATCCACGTCTAACTTCTCAGTTTGAACCAAAATTCAACAGAGCCCGAGCTTGGTTTAGTTCTCATTGCCAGTGAGACACGCACAACCACCCGAACAACTCACCACTGTCGGCCATACACGAATCACTTCGAAAAAAAAACATTATGAGGTCCTCCTAAAATATCAATCATGCTATCCCGCCTCTAATTTTAATTAATATATTCATTTCTGCTGTGTACAAGAAATTACGAATATTGAACTTGAGCGATCGGATCATATTCCAGCAGTTCCTCGCTTTCCTGTCCATTTACCTCCAATGAAAAAATGGTCTACCCTCGTATGAGTGTTGTGCATGTGCGTACTTTCGTATGACAATAGTATTTATAGATTCTACTGCTTTATTTTGTGTAGAATTAGGAACTACTGTGATTTTTTTAAAACTGGATAACAGATTGATTGATGCTTCTTCTTATTTCAATTCGTTTTTTACTGTCAAACTCACCGGGACACAATTTTATTTGCGTGCTTGTTGTTGTTTTTGCTCAACCGCAGGTCCTCCTGCGATGAAGGATGCACAGCCCAAAATCGGGGAACCCACGGACAAGTGTAGGTTTGGAATGTTTCAGCAGATGCAGGTCCTTATATTTGGCCTGCCGGGTGTCCGCCCAGCCTGCCGGGTGCGATGGCTGAGAACGACTTCATGACGTGCTCGACAGAATCGGGCAAACCCTAGCATCGCAAACAGAGATCGGAAGGGAAATTTTCCAGTCTATGCTTGTATGACTGGAGAGTTATTTGTGTAATTCGCCAGTAGCAGACTCTTCTCCGTGTTTGTATGGCAGAAACTCTTTGTTTTCGCTGCGCATAACAGCTAAGTTCTAATTTATGAACTAAAAACTTAAAGTTCTTTGTTATTAACTGCTACTTCGTTTATAACTGAGTTCTAAGTTCATAACTGCTACTTCGTTCTATTTTTTGCGACTAAAAGCTAGCTACTTTCATGTATATTTTGTGCATAACGACTAATTTTTGTGTTATTTACGTATAGCAGCTGCCTCGACGTTTTCTTTACGCAAGGCAGCCACATTTTCGTGCTGTCTTTTTGAAGCTAGTGGATCACAACACTTGCAGAACTCGTTGTGTTGGGCCACATTGTTTCACAAACAACACAGTCTACGGACTTTGGTGCTCCGATTTCCTTTACATTGAAGTAGCTGCCCAAACTTTTGTTAACTTCCCAAATTGTTTATACTTAATTAATAGCTGTGACCTTTGAAATGTTCTGGTTAACGAATAGCATTCAATAGCAACATGGGTAGATTAATTTGAAACTAGTATCCACTGTTGTAATACCCACAGCGGTAGTAAGCAGAATCATTGCTCAGTAGTGACCATCCGCATTTGTTTTTTCCGCATTTGGGGTGGGAGCCCATCGTTCGCGTTAAAACTATTTCCGCACACGGGCACTATCCCCACTTCACTTCATCTTACTTTCATGGCCAAACACTGTCATGACCACTAAAAATCTTTTGGCACACGTGTTTTCGCGCTTAACAATGTTTCAGCCCACGCGCATTTGCGCCACAATCATCGCATCACTCACTCAGAGCAGCCACAGTCATATCCGCCACTGTCAAATCAGCCACGAGTCGTACCTTTTTACTGGTTATTACTTTAATGAAACTTCAATAAACTGTCATAATCGCTGAAAAACGGCATTACGTACCCTAGAAAAATATGTTCGTTTGCCCCGCGGGTTAGAAATACGTACCTCTGCCCCGCGGGTTTGAAACACGGACTCCTAGGTGAGGTTAGGCTGGGTAGGAAAAGGTTCATTGAAGTGATAACCAGTAAAATGGGACCTTAGTCCTGTTGGCGGAACAACTCGTGGCTGATATGCCAGTGGCGGATATGACGGTGGCTGGTCTGACTGAGGAATGTTATGGATGTTCGCTGTTAAAAAATGGTACCGTAGTTAGGTAGTCGTGACAACTTGTGGCTGATATGAAAGTTGGCGGAGATGAAAGGGGTTGGCCTGACGTTAGCTATATAAGAATTTAGCGGCAGGTATAGCGACCCACTGTGGTTAGGAGCACCGACGGTTATTAGCAGCTGTGGTTAGCAGCACCAGTGGTTAGTAGAAAAGGCGGTTAGCAGCTCCAGTGGTTAGTAGCACCAGTGGTTAGCAGCACCAGTGGTTAGCAGAAAAGGCGGTTAGCAGCTCCAGTGGTTAGTAGCACTAGTGGTTGGTTATCAGCACCAACGGGTATCAACAACAGTGGTTAGCAGCAACAGCGGTTTGATAAGCAGTACTAGCGATCAGAAGCACCACTGATTAGCAGCACCAGTGGTTAATAGCAGCAGTGGCTATCAGCACCAGTGGTTAGCAGCATCTCTGGTCAGTAGCATCCGTGGTTAGCAGCACCAGGAATTAGCAGCAACGGTAGTTAACAGCATTAATGGTCAGTACCAGAGTTTATAAATACATTTGGTAAGCGTCAGTTATGAGCAGCAACGGTCACAAGCATCCCTAGTATTCATCAGTTGCCGCAAGCGCCCCAGGTCAGCAGCGGCGCTTAACATTATAATTAATCAGCGGGAGCATTTGTAGTCAGTGATGCAAGTGCAGTACCACGGGTCAGCATATTGATCAGCAGAACACCTGCTCAACACCGTTGGCATGCAGTCCTGCTAAGCAGGAGTGGTCAGCGGAACCCCTAGTCAGCATTAGTGATTAGCAGAGCTCCTGGCCAGTGAGCATCACACAGCTTTGTTAGCATCAGGTTCAGCCAAGCCCCTAATAAGCAGCAGTGGGAAGCAGAACCCATTATCAGTACCGGTTGTCAGCTAGTCAGCTACAGGTTTGTAAAGTCACTGGTAAGCAGCTGTGGTCAGCAGAACCCATGGTCAGCAATGCCCTGGTCAGCCGCTGTAGTCAGAAGCAGAGTCGGCAGATCCTCTGATAAGCAGCAGTGGTCAGCAGAACCCATGGTCAGCATTAATGCTTAGCAAAGCCGTGGTCAGCCGCTGTAGTCAGTAGCAGAGTCTGCAGATACCCTGGAAAGCAGTAGTGGTCAGCAGAAGAGCGTTGCCTCAGCAAGAGCGCTAACCTTAATGAAATTCCTCCACCGCAGGAAGGAGAAAATTAAATGGGGTCCACTTGAAAAATGAACCGAATGGTTTGTGAGCGGCGGCATCTGGAAAGGTATGGCAGCTGGTGAAGGCTGGCACATGGTGAGGGCGGGCAGCTTGTGAGAACTGGCAGTTGGTGAGAACTGGCAGCTGGGAAACAGCTAGAGATCGGTTGGCTGCAATTGTTTGGACTAATGATGATACCCATAGTTACGGCATGGCGTTTGTTTAGGCAGACTAGTGTAGGAGCTGCGGTCGGAGAACCTAGTGGGGATCAACGTGACTTGACGGAGGGACTGCGGTTGTGATGCGTTTGTTCGAACGGATGTGGCTGTTTGTTAACGTGTTCATGCGAATGTTGGAGCAGCTCATTGAGTTCGAGTGCACGATGGAGCGGTGGGTCGAGTCTTTGCGATTGATGAAGTGGTTGGTGGCGCAGCTGCTAATGGTGGAACGGCTTTTTAGTGTTAGAAGACAGCTTCTGGCATTTTGACCTATAAACGATTTAGGCCTTTAAATTAAAGGGAGATGAGTTCTAAAGAAGAAAGTCAAAGAGAGCATCATAAATCTGTGTCATGTCTGTGTTTAGAGGATCTAGAATGGAAATGGTTGTTGTAGGGAATATCATTTTACGACGGTACTCGAAACGACTCAAATCAGCACCTGAAGAGAAAGCCACCATACAACGATGTTGATTTCAGACTGTCAGTTTCATCACTTGTTAAACTAATGCTGACCGGTGACATTGCTGGATACCGTCTTGCAACGAGTCTGTATTGATGCCTTTTACCAATTTTGCCGTGCTAATGCCAGAATTATTTTAACCGAACTGGTGTCAGTGCCTGACTTCATATTTTAATGAATATGCTGGTACTAATGCCGGTCACTGTTTCTGAAACGTCTCCTAGCTAATTAGCGGTATTTCTGATAAAGCATTTGACTTGAACGTTTCGATTGTTGCTCTATTTACAACTTTTCTATAGGAAGTCTGTTCTATTCGTCGACAACGCTATGCGTGAAGATGTTGCGCGTTATGTCGAGTGTTGAACGCTTACCAACGATTTTGTTACCATTATTGCTGGTCACCCCGTTCGTATCAAGAGTGAATAGGCTTCTTTAATCGACGTTGTCTTAGATCTGCACAATCTTACACACTAAGATCAAGTCATTTCTAACTAAAGGAGTCTATTACGAATAATATTTGAGTTTGCGAGCTCCGTTTTTGTGCGATTTTTTGCGTAGCGAGGGGATTAGTTCAGTAGCTCTACGTTGTAACTAAAATCTAATGACGTCTTTTTCAAGTGATGGAAACAAGAATTTGACTAAATACTTGAGATTTGGTGTAGGTAATGCATTGCATAGCTCAAGAATACTGTAACTGCTCTTGTACCAGATAATACGGGATGTCGTACCTCGTATTCGATTTGCTTTTTTGGCAGTATCGTTGCATAGCTTGCTGTTTTTTGACTCGTTTCCAATGATGCATATCGCCTAGATCTTTCTCCTCGGTGACAGGAATCGGTTTCTTTCCGGGTATGGAATATTCGTGCATGGGGTTGTGATGACCTATGAGCATAACTTAACATATTTGTCACTTTTCGTGCATGGGGTTGTGATGACCTATGAGCATAACTTAACATATTTGTAACTTTTCGTGCATGGGGTTGTGATGACCTATGAGCATAACTTAACATATTTGTAACTTTTCGTGCATGGGGTTGTGATGACCTATGAGCATAACTTAACATATTTGTAACTTTTCGTGCATGGGGTTGTGATGACCTATGAGCATAACTTAACATATTTGTAACTTTTCGTGCATGGGGTTGTGATGACCTATGAGCATAACTTAACATATTTGTAACTTTTCGTGCATGGGGTTGTGATGACCTATGAGCATAACTTAACATATTTGTAACTTTTCGTGCATGGGGTTGTGATGACCTATGAGCATAACTTAACATATTTGTAACTTTTCGTGCATGGGGTTGTGATGACCTATGAGCATAACTTAACATATTTGTAACTTTTCGTGCATGGGGTTGTGATGACCTATGAGCATAACTTAACATATTTGTAACTTTTCGTGCATGGGGTTGTGATGACCTATGAGCATAACTTAACATATTTGTAACTTTTCGTGCATGGGGTTGTGATGACCTATGAGCATAACTTAACATATTTGTAACTTTTCGTGCATGGGGTTGTGATGACCTATGAGCATAACTTAACATATTTGTAACTTTTCTGAACATTCAACAATTTTGTGCAAATCTTGTTTGATCTGTTGACACTGATGTTCAGTTTGCACTTCATTCCCTAGCTTGGGATAGTCTGAAAATTGGCCTTTGTTCAAAACACGTTTTCATTGAAATCGTTTTGAATATTATGAAGATGGGTGGATCTAAAACGAATCCTTGAGGCACGCCCACTTGTAACATTATCCCCTGGAGAGGACATTAACCCCTGGAGATGACATTACCCACTGGAGATGACATTTCCCCCTGGAGATGACATTACCCACTGGAGATGACATTACCCCCTTGGGATGACATTTTCCTGGAGAGGACATTACCCCCTGGAGAGGACATTACCCCCTGGAGAAGAGGCTCCGTTTAGTACGACTCACTGCTGTCTAACCGTGAGCCAACATTTTATCCAGGTACTTAACTCGCATCAAATACCGCTGTTAAGCAATAAACTAACCAAGCGTATGAGGGATTTTATCGAAATCTTTTAGGAAATCAGGGTATCTGAATTTGGTTTGATATTTTGAGGTGTATATTGTTAATATATTCTTCATAAATAGCCAGCAGGCTCGTAAGAAAGGGACGATTGTGTCTAAAGCCGGGCTGTGAGTCTATATACAACTTTTTAAAATAAATTTTGTAATTTTCTCTCGTAGACAAACTTCCCATCAATGTGCCAATGACTGAGGCTAGACTAACTTGTCGGTAATTGACGGGATTCTTCTCGATGCTGTAAAAAAAATGGAACAAACCTAATTTGTGTGAGATTTGGTGATAATTCGTGGGAGGAGTTCAGCGACTTCGTTATTAGTCTCCTTCAGTATTATAGGATGAACTTGATCCAGAGGATTGGGAATATCTAGATTCTCTATCGTAAATTCAGGACAGAAATATAGGTTTAGTAGGACACGTATTTTAGTACCGTCTGTTTTATCTCTCCGCGATTACGGAGAGATAAAACAGAAGATACTAGAATACGTGTTCTACTAAATCAATATTTCTGTCCTAAATTTACATTAGAGTGTTGCAACCGTGCTTTTTGATTGAAAGATGGAAGACGAGGGTGATTTGACACTTTGTAGGTTTACCGACTACATGGAATGATAATATGTCGTGTCTGTTGCTTGGAGTAGTAACTTTTGATATTTGTATACAATTATTTATGAAGATCGATACTCTTCCACTCTTTTGGCTTTGCCTTTTTTTTGTGTAATAGTGAGAAACTCGGATAAGGGAATTTGCCTCTATAATTTCTAGCGCTCAATTCCATCCACGATTCTGTGATTGCAATTGTGTCGATCTTTTCGCTCATTGCAAGGATTCTTCATTCATAGATTTTGTGTCGGCGACTTCTAGCGTTTACAAAACAGCATTTGTGGGTAGCGGTAGTCCCACCCTCTCGTGTTTCGCCTCATGCATCGTCTGTTTTGAGGCTCTTCGTGGTTGCCATCACATTCTTTGTCAATGACACGGATTCTTTGAGTGGGACAGCGACCTCCATCTGTATCTCTAATGTAATCACCGCCTTCAACGGCTCGGTTTCCGCTTCTAGTTTTGGGTCCGCGAGTTTTGTTTGATCTGCCAAGGGCTGAATTTGGATGTCGGCACCATTTCTGCGTCTGAAATTACGTCCGGTGTAGACGGGGACGATTCTGGGGTAGAGGGATTTTCTGACACCGGATCAGGGCTGTTCTGACAAAACTGGGGAATTTGTGTCTGGTGAACGTAACGTTGTGGAAACTTGGCTTTTTGATACTTTTTCAGCTTCGATGTTCTGTAATATTTTCAAGGGTGCAAAGCCCATACGTGTTTATGCGTACCATGTTAGTGATTTTATTGAAGTGATTGTACATTTGGTCATCATAGTTTCCGATCAATCAGAGAACGGGATCTGCTGAACTTCGTCGAAAAATGATCGGCGATTGTTTAAATAAATCACCCTAATTAACTTGTATCTTCTTTGGTTCGGGTGGGGCAGGATGCCTGGGGCATGGAAGATCTCGTGTAGTTTTTTTTTAGCAAAGTGACGTACCTTCTCAATGTCGTTCTCCATCTTAGCCTTGTAATTTCCTTCGACTTCCAATATGATTGGTTAGAAAAAAGTATCTTTTCCATCTGGATTATACCTTCAATCCTATCAAATTTAAAGTTTGGCCTCTTGAGTATCATCAGTCCTCCCGAGTATTCTCAGTTGAGCTAGTTTCTTTTCGTTGGTTGATTTGAAAATTGGCTGCCCTATGTTTGCGGCCCAACGTTCGATGCCTTGCCACCACTTGGCTGCGTTATGTTTGAGGCCCAACGTACGATGCCTTGCCACCACTTGGCTGCGTTATGTTTGAGGCCCAACGTTCGATGCCTTGCCACCACTTGGCTGCGTTATGTTTGAGGCCCAACGTTCGATGCCTTACCACCACTTGGCTTCCTCATGTTTGAGGCCTAACGTTCGATGCCTTGCCACCACTTGGTTGCATCATGTTTGGGGACCAACGTTCGATGCCTTGCCACCACTTGGCTGCCACATGTTTGAGGCCCAACGTTCGACGGCTTGCCACCAGTCTGCTGCCTTATGTTTCAGGCCAAACGTTCGATGCCTTGCCACCTGTCTGCTGCCTTACGTTGGAGGCCCAACGTTCGATGCTTTGCCACCACTTAACTGCCTTATGATGTTTTTTTCTCATGATTCATGGATAACCTCCACTGATGAGTTTTTGCTGGTGATTAGGTGAATCTAACGAGGAATTAATACTGAACTAAGCGCTGGCTGGGCTAACAATGACAGATATCACAAATTTCATTGTATTAC
>SDVV010024583.1:0-12562 GCA_016164225.1 Gammarus roeselii
TCGTACTCAACAGGAGGAGGATAGATCCAGCAGCAGATCGTACTCAACAGGAGGAGGATAGATCCAGCAGCAGATCGTACTCAACAGGAGGAGGATAGGTCCAGCAGCAGATCGTACTCAACAGGAGGAGGATAGATCCAGCAGCAGATCGTACTCAACAGGAGGAGGATAGATCCAGCAGCAGATCGTACTCAACAGGAGGAGGATAGATCCAGCAGCAGATCGTACTCAACAGGAGGAGGATAGATCCAGCAGCAGTGATCGAATAGGCATAAAGAGAGGTGGCGACGGGATATTAGTGAACATATAATTAGTTTATTATTCGTAGATTTTATATCATTAGAAACGAGAGTTTAAAAGTAATATCATTAACATTTAGTGGATAATTTCTCCAAACATTATTGAATAATGACATTCATTTCATGAACTCAGAAAAGGTCGTCTCCCGTGGAGAAAAGGTCGTCTCCCGTGGAGAAAAGGTCGTCTCCCGTGGAGAAAAGGTCTCACACGCGGAGAAAAGGTCGTTACGGCTTTTCGTTTTAAAAACAATCACTTATACAATAAGGATTTTTCGGTACAATCGATCGCGGGAGCAAAGATGTTTGTTGGCTCGCGATCTGCAGTCCAACACGTCCACTTTGCGCGATTCTGTGTGGACGTCGTTCAAGGTAATTATTATTTTGCTGTCTAACTTTTTCATTGTTTTTGTTGATGAAATGCATGCAATATGGCACACTGTTCGAGGGAGTGGGCCCGACAGATATGATTCATGTTGCTGATTGTCTGAGTCGGACGTTCCGACCATTGCGGCGCGCTCAATGTTTCTCCCTGTCTCACAACATGTCTCTCCTTGTCTCATAACATGTCACTCCGTGTCTCACAACATGTCTCTCCCTGTCTAACAACAAGTTTCTCCCTGTCTCACAACAAGTCTCTCCCTGTCTCACAACATGTCACTCCCTGTCTCACAATATGTCTCTCCCTGTCTCACAACATGTCACTCCCTGTCTGACTTCATGTCTCTCCCTTTCTTCATTTCAATTTAAATGCTGATACATATTCTTGGCAATTTATTCGTCCTACTAACAGCATTTTACTGCGCCGCTGACTTCAGAATGTGTTTGTTTCTAGAGCTCGGTGACTTCGTCTGCACTGGACAGTATTCTAGCGATAGTAACCCGAACAGAAACGGCGTGGAAACTGACTTGCCAATACGAGTGAATTTGTCCCACAAGTGTAATGCAGTTCAGGGTTTTCCTTTTATTCTACCGGTTAGACTGAAGATCCTTTGTATTATCGTAGGAATAGACTACTCCAACAGCGTGGTTGTGGAAATATATTTACTCTGAATATTTACGAAACATTCATATCGATTTCACGTTTTGAAACTATTCAGAGCAATTTTTTTTTTCGCGAGAAATACAAATTCCGTGTATTTCAGTGTACTGTACGTACATTTCTTAAAGTCATTCAACACCCACGTCCCCACGAACATGAACATAACATAAATGAATATCGAATCAAACACATGTTGATGTTCAGGCTAGTGTTTAGGCTGATGTTCACTTGTGTGATTATCCTGCTGTTCAAGCGGGGTTCATGCTGGTGCATGATAGTGGACATTCTGGTGTTCATGCTGCTGTTCGTGCTGGTGTTCATGTTGGTGTTCATGCAAGTGATCATTCTCGTGTTCAAGCTGGTGTTCATGCTGGTGTTAATGCTAGTGTTAATGCAGGTGTTCAAGCTGATGTTCATGCAGGTTATCCTGCTTTTGTTGATGCTAGTGTTCATGCTGGTGTTCATGCTGATGTGCTGGCTTGTGTTCATGCTGGTGATAATGCTGGTATTCATGCTGCGAATCATGCTGATGTTCATGCTAGGGATCATGCTGGTTATCATGATAGTGATCCTTTTGTTGATCATGCTAGCTAATGTTGTTGCTGTTTGTGCTGGTGTTCATGTTGGTGTTCACACAAATGATTATTCTCGTGTTAAAGCTAATGTTCATGCTGATGTTCATGTTAGTGTTTATGCTGGTGTTCATGCTGCAGTTCATGCTGATGTTCATGTTGGTGTTCATGCTGGTGTTCATGCAAGTGATCATCTTGGTGTTCAAGATGATGTTCACGCCGATGTTCGTGTTGGTATTCATGCTGGTGTTCATGCTGATGATCATGCTTATGTCTATGATTATGTTCGAAAACCAACCATTTCCATTCTCTGCTAACGGCTATCAATGATGGTAATTGCTGAAATTCTAATAAATGCAATTTTGAAAAGAAAAAGGCCAATGCATATGTGATTCTAATTCACCCCAACCCACAAACCGCGAGATCTCATCCCTTCATCACCCGAGATTGTCAAATTCACAAGTAAAGCTATTATAATATAGCACGTGGCTGAGCAGACCGAAGCAATGACCTCTCTAAAAGTGCCTATATAGGGCTGCCTTGGTTATAAATCGGGCGATAGTGAAAAGCAACACCAGGAAACTGATGTCGCGTATAACGGTCCACGGTCCTAAACCAAAAATCAATGTTCACCATGTAAACGGGAACGTCTTCTCTGTTACGATGTTTTTCACTTTCAAACACATAGATAAGAAATGTAACATGTAAATAGGTTTCTACTGAACTCTATACGAGATGTCATTTCTGCCTTTATTTTTACTACAGTGACTTTCCTGCGAACATTTGTGGGATTCATTTTTGTATTTTCACCACTGTATCTAAGCCCCGAACAGTGAAAGGGGTGTGTATCTAAGCCGCGAACAGAGAAAGGGGTGAATATCATGACGTATCTGAGCCCTGATCAGGGAAAGGGGTGGATACAATCTCATAAAGTATATGAGTCCTGAACAGGGAAAGGGGTGAATACAACTTCCGAAGTAGCGCCGAAGAATAGCATCAGTAATGAGTGTTCGAAGTAGAACGGAGATGGCGAGGAAGTTGTATACATAACGCCGAGTGGACTGACGTGTTTTGAGGTTATTCAGACCCAAGGTGAGGATGGATGAAAGGGTGAATAGCTAAAACAGTGATGAAGAAGAGGTGAGTGGACGTAGGGCTTTAGGAAGACCAAAGTTTGGATGGATGGATTGCGTGATCAGGCTTTACAGAGAAGAGACATCAGTCTGGTGGCAGCGAAGAGCGTGCAATGAATGTGCGTGAATAGAGAATTGTATGAATGGATGGGTTTTGTTGCGGCCCTGATGCGCTTACCTGCGCTCGGCGTCTCGTCGAGTAACGTGATGGACAGGGATGGGCCCTGTTGCGGACACGGATCTAGGCCATCACTCCTGACCCAGCGTGTGTTCTGTAGCGTCTTCTCCGGACCATTTAGCTCTAAAGGCGGCTTTGGTACGTGTGTGAGTGCATGAGAGGAGTGCGAAATATGTCATGTCGTCGGTCACCCCCCTTCTGGGAAATTCGGCCTTTCGTCAGTATCTGTGTTTTGGCTGCCCAATAAAACAACTGTATTATTATTTACCTTGTTACAAAAACATTTAAATCCTACGATTCGCAGAGCTCTTTGTGTTCGGTCAAAGAAGATCAAATACCAATAAATTCATTTCGAACCCTTATAATTGTACACAAAAGATTTTCAGAATATAGGAGTGTATTCAGATTTGTTCACCGTTGGTGAGATAAGGTTTATTCTATTTATGATTGCGGAAGCACAGCATATCCCGGAATTCTTTACAGATTTAAATCGAACTTGTTGAATATCGCTCATCACATTTCAAATTTTGATCCGACTAAGGAGCAAGTTGCTAAATGAAAGAAAAAAATGTTCGTAGTCTTTTCCATTCAATGGCTGCTCTGCTAAATATGATGGAAATAACTTAATTCATAACACGAGGTAACGATTCTTATCACCACAACTGACAATTAGTAACCTCACCTAAGAAAGTTTCCACTCCCATCAAGGTCACCACTCCTAACAAGGTCGCCAATCCTAGCAAGGTTGTCACTCATTAGCAGATTGCTACTCCTAACAGAAACACCCCTCCTAACAAATACATCCCTCCTAACAAAATCTCTCCTGCTAACAAGGTCACCACTCCTAAGCAATTGACCTCGCCTACCAAGGTCCTCACTCCTAACAAGGTATCACTTCCAACAAGGTCCTCACTCCTAACAAGGTATCACTTCCAACAAGGGCGTCACTAAGATATGGTCACCACTTGTAATGAGGTTGCCACTCATAATAAGGTCCCCATTGCTACCAAGATCACCACGCGTCCCAAGGTTACCATCCCTAACAAAATCACCACTACTAACAAGGTTTCCTTTAATAACAAAGTCACCACTCTTAACCTAGTCACCACTTCTAACAAGATCACTACTCCTAACTAGGTCACCACTGCTAACAAGATCACTACTCTAGTGAGGTCACCACTCCTCTGGTGGTCCGCACCCCTAACAAGGTCACCACTCCCGTAGGGGTAACTAATCCTGTGCTGATCTCCACTGCTTACAAGGTCAGTACTCCTAACAAGGTCACCAAATACCGGACGGGTAGCTATTTCTAACATGGTCAGTACTCCTAACAAGGTAACCAGTTACGGGCGGGTAGCCATTCCTAACATGGTCAACACTCTTAAGAAGGTCACCAGTACCGGACGGGTAGCTATTTCTAACAAGGTCAGTACTCCTAACAAGGTCACCACTACTGGGCGGGTAGCCATTCCTAACATGGTCAACACTCTTAAGAAGGTCACCAGTCCTAACAGTCATAACAAGGTCACCAGTACCGGACAGGTAGCTATTCCAAACATGGTCAACACTCTTAAGAAAGTCACCAGTCCTAACAGTCATAACAAGGTCACCAGTACCGGACGGGTAGCTATTCCTAACAAGGTCAGTACTCCTAACAAGGTCACCAGTACCGGACGGGTAGCTATTTCTAACAAGGTCAGTACTCCTAACAAGGTCACCAGTAACGGGCGGGTAGCCATTCCTAACATGGTCAACACTCTTAAGAAGGTCACCAGTACCGGACGGGTAGCTATTTCTAACAAGGTCAGTACTCCTAACAAGGTCACCACTACTGGGCGGGTAGCCATTCCTAACATGATCAACACTCTTAGGAAGGTCACCAGTCCTAACAGTCATAACAAGGTCACCAGTACCGGACGGGTAGCTATTCCTAACATGGTCAACACTCTTAAGAAGGTCACCAGTCCTAACAGTCATAACAAGGTCACCAGTACCGGACGGGTAGCTATTCCTAACAAGGTCAGTACTCCTAACAAGGTCACCAGTACCGGACGGGTAGCTATTCCTAACATGGTCAACACTCTTAAGAAGGTCACCAGTCCTAACAGTCATAACAAGGTCACCACTCCTAAAAAAATGTTATCACACATAAGAAGTTATCACTACGAACTAGGTTGAAACCCCCCCTTCAATGGTCACATCCACTCTTGATAAGAGGTCGCCATTCCAAATAAAGTTGCCACTCCCAACAAGGTAACCCCTCCTAACAAGCTCAACAGTCCTTTGGGGGTATCAACTCCTTATTAGGTTTATGGAACTGTAAGAGGATTGATCAGGAAAAATGACAGAAAGTAAATTTTGAGAAAATTCAAGACCGCGTGCGTTAAACAATGTGAGTCTGTTCAGTATTTGAATGTTGATTTCTATTCGACATCGATATTTGTGCATGTAACTTATGACGACGTTATTATACGACAAGTTGTTGTAAGTTGGTCTATTATACGTCACGTTGCGCTAAGGTGTTGCGCGTGGCGACGCATTGGTGAGTGGAAGAGCATGCGAGTGCATGCGACAAGTCGGCAGATAACCCACTCATTAAGCGTACTTCGACAATAATAATACACGGAGTCAGCACAGCCTTGGCCCAGCATGAGCATGCAACACACCCAAACAAATAGTTCATTACACACCCGAGCAAATAGTTCTTTATACACCCAAACAAATAGCTCATTATTCAACCAAGCAAATAGTTCATTACACACCCAATCAAATAGCTCATTACACAACCAATCGAATAGTTCATTACACACCCAAGCAAATAGTTCATTACACACCCAAACAAATAGTTCATTACACACCCAAGCGAATAGTTCATTACGCACCCAAGCGAATAGTTTATTACACACCCAAGCAAATAATTCATTACACACCTAAACAAATAGCTCGTTACACACCCAAACAAATAGTTCATTACACACCCAAGCGAATAGTTCATTACACACCCAAGCAAAAAGTCCATTACACACCCAAACGAATAGTTCATTACACACCCAAGCGAATAGTTCATTACACACCCAAGCAAAAAGTCCATTACACACCCAAACAATAGTTCATTACGCACCCAAGCGAATAGTTTATTACACACCCAAGCAAATAATTCATTACACACCTAAACAAATAGCTCGTTACACACCCAAGCAAATAGTTCATTACACACCCAAGCAAAAAGTCCATTACACACCCAAACAAATAGTTCATTACACACCCAGGCGAAGAGTTCATTACACACCCAAGAAAATAGCTCATTACACATCCAAGCAAATAGCTCACTACACACCCAAGCGAATAGTTCATTTCACACCCAAGCGAAGAATTCATTACACACCCAAACAAATAGTTCATTACACCCAAGCGAAGAGTTCATTACACACTCAGACAAATAGTTCATTACACAACCAAGCGAATAGTTCATTACACACCCAAGCGAAGAGTTCATTACACACCCAAGAAAATAGTTCATTACACACCCAAGCAAATAGCTCATTACACACCCAAGCGAATAGTTCTTTACACACCCAAGCAAATAGCTCATTACACACCCAAGCGAATAGTTATTTACACACCCAAGCAAATAGCTCATTACACACCCAAGCAAATAATTCATTACAATGACCCGATGTCTTCGTGGTGGGATGCCATTCATGGGTTAATCGCTTATTTTCATTCATTTTTTCCACCAATAATATCGCTACACGCCGTAGAAAACATTGAAGGTGTAAGTGCACTTTGTGTGCTGGTTTATAATTATTGACGTTCCTGAATTTAAACAATATTTTAACAAATCCAACCTTGCAATCATCAGTCCTGTCCCAGTTCCAATAGAGAGCATCTGCTGTTTTAATCTGAGTGTAAGCAGGCCCAATATTAGTGATTGAATAGGCAGTAAAAGAGACAAGTGATATAAATTTTGTGTACTAATCAGTTATCATTAATCGATTCCTATAATTTAAAATGACAGTTAGGGAGATGTTTTCAACCCATTCTTGATTCCCATATCATAATTTAATTGATTTAATGTCATTAGTTCATTGTAATCAGCATTCCTTATCTGAGCCGCGTTCATCTGCGGTGATGATTAAACAGTCATCATCTCTCCGTCGATTGGGTCAGGAGAATGGATTAATAATCAGCTTAGCGAGATGAAATAGCGGTCAATATGCATTTCATGACCGATTAAATCTCAGATTAATTCGAAGCAAATCACATCTCCGTCTTATGGTGTTAGGTTCTGAGGATAAGAAAGATGGTATTTTTTCACTAGAGAAAAATTAATGTTATTCGTACTCTCTCCCACAGTCAAACTAATTAATGTTACTCGTACTCACTCCCACAGTCAAACTAATTAATGTTACTCGTACTCACTCCCACAATCATTAACTAATTAATGTTACTCGTACTCACTCCCACAGTCATTAACTAATTAATGCTACTCGTACTCACTCCCACAATCATTAACTAATTAATGCTACTCGTACTCACTCCCACAGCTATTAACTAGTCTAGTAAATGCATCGGTATTGATGGATCCGACTTCTGATCCGGCCTTTGCTATTCTGAGGGATGATTGTTAGTGTCACCGTCACACAGCTCGAGTGCTGCGCCATCAGCGCTCTCGTCCCAAGCAGGTGGTGTGAGGCAACATTCTTAACATTTCGCCTAAATCTGAAACGTGTGCAATGAATGGTTGTATTTGTTTGAAGCTTTTTGCACTAAAAGTCTACTCTTTTTCCAGAAACGGGCATATATAATAAAAGTATCAAATAACTTGATGATATGATTTGTCTTATTGAAACGCTGTAGTATTTTAGGCTACCCGTGCCACAGTCATTAACAGGACCAGGCATTAAGTACTATGTTGGGTGCATCGTACTAGAAGGGTTAGAGCAACTACTTGACAAAGAGTTGAAAACATTATTAAGGGACATGTTCTAAATAATTCAAGGGAATAATGCTCTAAAAGTAGTAGATAAAATATTCTCGACGCTGAATCAAACAAAAATTAATAAAAAATAAACTTTTCGAATCTCAAACTCATAATTTGAGTATTTTTAAATTCATACACAATTCCTGCCGTGAGAGGCTTCAGCAGAGCACAAGTAAGCCTTGAAGTATTATTTCGTTCCAGTCGGAATCTGCTCTTTAGCTAAACACTGGTAGAGGCTCTATCAGAACAAATGCTGTCAACATGTGTACAATTTTAATCCTCTTGCAATGGCTTGCATGGTCAAACACCTCTTACCCGCAGCAATGGCATATAGACCGACATATTGTTCTAAAAACCGCTCTTGTTTTTTTCAGCTGAACGACACGTGCCAAGTACATTTTAATGGACTAGAGACCCTCATTTCTTAGATAGGTGAATGTCTCAGACTATCTGTTTGTCGGACTGTCCAACCGTCTCTTCGTCGCAATGTTTACAGAAATATCTCTGGGACTCCGAAGTTATAAAGAATAACTCCATGGCAAACAATACATAATTTGGAAGCTGCTATCATGACACTCCATCTGTAGGTGTACGGTTATCATGACACTCCATCTGTAGGTGTACGGTTATCATAACACTCCATCTGTAGGTGTACGGTTATCATGACACTCCATCTGTAGGTGTACGGTTATCATGACACTCCATCTATAGGAGTACATGACACTCCATCTGTAGGTGTACGGTTATCATGACACTCCATCTGTAGGTGTACGGTTACCATGACACTCCATCTATAGGTGTACGGTTATCATGACATGCGGTACGGCATTTGAAAGCTTGTTTAGAGTATTACAAAACGCTGAAGATTTAAAAAAAAATTATATTAGAAACATTTACGAAGTTTAAAAAAAAAATTACATAGTGCGTTCTTTTTCATCTCTCACTTGACAATTTTCTGACTATCATCACATTAAATGCAGCATTTTAAGGTTCGTGTAGATCAATCACCGTTAATTATGGATTCAACAATTAAGTCCAATACTTCCAGTACTGGTTACTAAGTTCTTGACTCTTTCTCTCCAATCAACTAAGTCAATAATCATCTCAGTGTGGGGGGCGCCGTGATTAGGCTCCTAAAGTGTGGAGGGCCCGTGATTAGGTTCCTATAGTGTGTAAGATGCCGTGATTAGACTCCTTTAGTGTTGATGGCCCTGTGATTAGGTTTCTATAGTGTGTGGGACGCTGTGATTAGACTCTTATACTTATAGTGTGGAGGGCACCGTGATTAGGCTCCTATAGTGTGTGGGACGCTGTGATTAGACTCTTATAGTGTGGAGGGCACCGTGATTAGGCTCCTATAGTGTGTGGGACGCTATGATTAGACTCTTATAGTGTGGAGGGCACCGTGATTAGGAATCTATCATGACGTATCTCTCTTATCGGCTTGTGAGGTTGAGATTCGTGAAAAATGTCTCTTATTGCACGAGGAAGGGAACCACAGAGTAAGGATTAGTTCTACTAATTGATCGAGTCTTCTTGCTAACATGGCTATTACCTACCAGAGTAGGATTTCCCTCGATGTTGCCTTTTTTGTCTAATCCTGATACACACTGTCAATCAATATAGGCGAGTTGTCATCGACCAAACATCCTAACCGTCGACCAACTGTCGACAGGCTAGTGACCAGCTGTCGATCTATTGTCAAAGAAACCGTCGACCATCTTTCGATCAACCGTCGACTAGCCGTCGATCAACCGTCGACCAGCTGTCGACCGAATGTCAATTATCAACTGTCGGGCATTCGTCGACCAATATTTGAACAGATGTCGAGTAGCCGTCAATCAACCGTCGACCAACTAACGACCAATTGTCGTCCAATCGTCGACCAGACGTTGACCAATCGTGAACCAATCGTGGACCAGCCGTCGACCAACTATCAGCTGAACCGTCAACCAAACGTCGACCAACCGTCGGCCAAACGTCGACCAACCGTCGGCCAACCTATTGATAACCGCTGACCGCCGATAAGCTATCCTTGATTGCATCTGAGAACCTGCTAATGTATTACCGCTTGCGGCAGGTGTATCCCGCTGTGACACTCACTTCAGAATGTATTTGTTCTGCGGACTGAAAAAGAGCGGCGTGGGAACTCACTTGTCAACAGAAGAGAATATATTCCAGGAGTGGGATGCAATTCCAGCTTTCCATTTTATCATGTCAGTTAGAGCGACAGCCGTTACAAATTTAATACTGTTGCAAGAGACTATTGCTGTAGCCTTGCCACGGCAGGTATATATTATTAATGCTTTTAAAATGTTTGTGCCACGCCTTCACATGTTTTGAAATCAACAAAGGAAACGTGTTTAGTTTTTCAGACAGGGAGAAACTAATTCCGAGTATTTTGATACATATTTTTTTAGGAATGCCAGTAAAATTAGAAGTGAACGTTGGCACATGCCATTTGACGCTCCAACACGTATCATATCTCGACTATCGTGACGTATCATATCTCGACTATCGTGACGTATCATATCTCGACTATCGTCATCTTTCCCGTGTTGGCTTATTTTTTTCCCCACATGAGTTTTGCGAGGGCGTCACTGTCCTGCATATCACCAACGACTGCCAATTAAGGTAATTGCTAAGGCGTATAACCTCCAATGCGTAAAAAATCGATAAAGCAAATGTCACGCAAGGCTGCAATAACAAGGAAGATAAAAATCATGTCTCTTCAATCCCGGTGATTGTTTAACTACTCAGATATACCATCAAATTATTTCAGGCAAGTGAACAGACTGGGGCAACTGCAGCCGGTTGAGTGCATGTGATGGGAATGCTATTGCTGATAATTTGCGCATATCAGACACTATACAAGTAAAGGAATAGCTCTTAAGGCTCATGACTTGTAATGGGACACCATCATCTAGCATCCGTAAAGAAAATAGGTGATTGATCACTATTCAGTGAGTTCAAAATCAGTTAACTTGCACTGAGTTCAAAAACAGTTAACTTGCAGTGAGTTCAAAATCAGTTACCTTGCTGTGAGTTCAACATCAGTTTCTTTGCAGTGAGTTCAAAATCGGTTACCTTGCAGTGAGTTCAAAATCAGTTACATTGCTGTCAGTTAAAAATCAGTTACCTTGCTGTGAGTTCAAAATCAGTTACCTTGTGTGAGTTCAATATCAGTTACCTTGCTGTGAGTTCAAAATCAGTTCACTATATTTAAATTGTTTCCGTTCCGAATGAAGCTCGAAGGATTCTGAAATAAACGATCGTGAAAGCTATTAGTTCATCATGTCAAACTGGGATTAACAAGGTCGCCACTCTAAACAAGGCCGCCACTCCAAACAAGGCTGCCACTCCAAACAAGGCTACCACTCCAAACAAGGCCGCCACTCCAAACAAGGCCGCCACTCCAAACAAGGCCGCCACTCCAAACAAGGCCGTCACTCCAAACAAGGCCACCACTCTGAACAAGGCCGCCACTCCATACAAGACCGCTACTCCAAACAAGGCCGCCAATCCAAACAAGGCCGCCACTCCAAACAAGGCCGCCACTCCAAGCAAGGCCGCCACTCCAAACAAGGCCGCCACTCCAAACAAGGTCACCGCACCCAATAAAGTCGCCAATTATAACATGGTCACCATTCCTAACAAGGTCACCTTGCACACAAGCAAGGTGATTATTCCACAACATGTTACCCCTCCAAACATGTTCATAATTCCTGAAAAGGTTGTCTCTCTTAACCAGATCGTCACTTTTAAAAAGGCAATCACTCCATACAAAGTGACCACTCCTAACAAGGTCATCACTCCTAACAAGGTCACAACCCCAACAAGGTCGTCACTCCATACAAGGTTCCACTGCTAATCCCGATCATTTAACTGCGTACGACAAAACATAGCAAGACATGGAAAAGTGGGTCTGGAATGGAACTGGACTTGCTCTCAACTGAATCAACTTGTGAGGGAGAGTGGGACTACACTACGACGTCTAAATGTGAGGGAGAGTGAGACTACCCTACGACGTCTAAATGTGAGGGAGAGTGAGACTACCCTACGACGTCTAAATGTGAGGGAGAGTGGGACTACCCTACGACGTCTATATGTGAGGGAGATTGGGACTACCCTACGACGTCTAAATGTGAGGGAGAGTGGGACTACCCTATGACGTCTAAATGTGAGGGAGAGTGGGACTACCCTACGACGTCTAAATGTGAGGTAGAGGGAGACTACTCTACGACGTCTAAATGTGAGGGAGAGTGGGACTACCCTACGACGTCTAAATGTGAGGGAGAGTGGGACTACCCTACGACGTCTAAATGTGAGGGAGAGTGGGACTACCCTACGACGTCTA
>SDVV010024584.1:0-12562 GCA_016164225.1 Gammarus roeselii
CAACCCTTATCATCTCCGCCAACTGCCTTATCAGTCACAAGTTGTTCCGACTACCTACCTACGGTACCATTTTTTAACAGCGAACATTCATAGCGTTCCTCAGTCACACCAGCCACTGTCATATCTGCTAGTGACATTCTGGCGAAAATCTGTTTCAGCCCACGTCAGAATCAGCCACCAGTCGTACCATTTTACCGGTTATCACTTTAATGAAACTTTTCCTGCCCAACCTAACCTAACCTAGGGTACATGTTTCTAGCCCGCGGGGCAAAGGTATGTCTTTTTAACCCGCGGGGCAAACATACGTATTTTTGTAGGGTACGTAATGCCGTTATTTGTATAGACATACAGCCGTTTCCCCCTAGTTAGGGGGGTGACTAGGCTAGGCAGACACAGAGGGGGGAGGCCCCAAATCTCCCCGCCACAAGACCGCCGTGTCCCTGCCGAGGCTCGAACTCGCGACATGCAGCACCAGAGGCTGACACTGCAGTCGGATACGCTAACCACTCGGCCACGGCGGCCTCTGCCGTTATTTAGCGTTGTTTTATTGAAGTTTCATTAAAGTGATAACTGTTATTATGGTACGCCTGTTTCGGTGTAATGACAGTGGCAGATATGGAAGTGGCAGATTTTGAAGTGGTGGAAAATGCATGTGGGCTGAATCATCGTTTGGTAGAAAGCACGTGGGCTGAAAGATTTTTAGCGGTTATGACAGTGTCCGGCCATGACAGTGTGGTGAAGTGAAGTGGCGATAGTGCGCGTGTGCGGGAATAATTTTAGTGCGAACGCTGGGCTCCCAGACAGATAACATGAAATATCATTATTATAACTCAGCAGCAAGGGGGGGGGGATGATGTGTCCTCGGGCACTGCAGCTTTTGGCTTCTTCTTCCTTCATCCGAAAGGCATAATTCAATTTATCTGGTGTACCTTTCACAAATTTCATCCTGCCTTCTTCCTTTTCTCTTCTCAGTTCTGCTCCTTCTCATCTCCGGTGATGGCCTTCGCGTCATACGGTCACTGAACAATGTGTGTGCTTGGAGCCATCCGCCGAACAGCCTTCCATCAGTGGCACCGGCCACAATATAGAAGGGGCAAGTTATCGTCATATCTGCCATGATGATGGTACTTTATGGTGATCACACGTTAAGTTGATCGTACGTTATGGTGGTCAAACTTTAAGGTGATCGTACGTTATGGTGATCACACGTTAAGGTGATCGTACATTATGGTGATCACACGTTAAGGTGATCGTACATTATGGTGATCACACGTTAAGGTGATCGTACATTATGGTGATCACACGTTAAGGTGATCGTACGTTATGGTGATCACACGTTAAGGTGATCGTACGTTATGGTGATCACAAGTTAAGATGATTGTACATAATGGTGAACACACGTTAAGGTGATCGTGCGTTATCGTGATCACACGTTAAGGTGATCGTACGTTATGGTGATCACACGTTAAGGTGATCGTACGTTATGGTGATCACAAGTTAAGATGATTGTACATAATGGTGAACACACGTTAAGGTGATCGTGCGTTATCGTGATCACACGTTAAGGTGATCGTACGTTATGGTGATCACACGTTAAGGTGATCGTACGTTATGGTGATCACAAGTTAAGATGATTGTACATAATGGTGAACACACGTTAAGGTGATCGTGCGTTATCGTGATCACACGTTAAGGTGATCGTACGTTATGGTGATCACACGTTAAGGTGATCGTACGTTATGGTGATCACAAGTTAAGATGATTGTACATAATGGTGAACACACGTTAAGGTGATCGTGCGTTATCGTGATCACACGTTAAGGTGATCGTACGTTATGGTGATCGTACATTTTATCGTGTAGTCATAGTGTTGGTGCGCTGTGGTGATCACACGGTCTGGTGATCACACGGTCTGGTGATCAAATGTTTTATTTATGCTACAATAGAGTGAAGGCATGTTTTGGTGTTAGCATGAAAATAGTACATCAGACAGACGCTGAAAATGAGAATAGGACGAATACGAATATCCTCGAACCCTTTACATGATCCCTACACGCATTGAATGTATCCTCTCGTAGATTATCGATGTTCCGCCTCTAATATCCTCGAACCCTTTACATGATCCCTGCACGCATTGAATGTCTCTTCTCGTAGAGTATCGATGTTCCGCCTCTATTGACTGGTTATGAAGGACATGCATGTACTATCGGTTACAAAAGATAGAGACCTTATTTTTAAGTTCGCCTAATTTTCAACTTCATTTAAACCAAGTTGCATGTAGTTAGGTAAGTTTGTTTGGTTGTATGTTTACAGGAAAATGTCTGGACGAAATGCAAATGTGTAAACCCATACTATAAAACATACGATCGCTGTGCTGGGATGTCGTAAACAAAACTAGAAATTAAAAATATGGTTTTTATCTTTGGAGCCGATAATACGTGGAGTGAATAATTATAAGCCGCTCCTTCAACAGCTTTCAATATCTCCAGGCTTCCGTTCTTTGAACAAAAATGATAATGGAGGAGCAAAATCGTCCTTCATTTGATTGCAGCCGTTGCAGCAAGATTGATATTGGAAGTAGAATACGAAAATATCTGTCCCAGAATTCCAGCAAATTTTGGTAACTGTTTATTTCCCGGGTAATGTGGATTAACCCTAGAATATTCCTAATTGTTCATGTCGTTAATACTTGAAAAATATATTGCCAGAAAGAACAGTTTCAGTGCAAATGCAGGGTGTCCGTTAAATTGTTTTGAAGTGGAAATGAATTATTCTGCAGAGCAAAATCGGTGAGGTGAACACTAAGTGTTATGCAAACCGGAGTCGACCAATTTAAAAAGTATGGCATTTCAAGCCTGGGAAAGCAGGATATCCAACTTCCAGACCAACTTCTGAAGCTTTCAAAATGAAGGTGGCAATTTTAAGGGTTAAATGTTATGCTCGGATTCTTCAAAGAATATATTTTTTTTTGCCCAACATTATTGACCAGTGCATGCATCTCCAATAGACGTTAGAAGGCCACCGGTGCATGCGTCTCCAATAGACTTTAGAAGGCCACCGATGCATGCATACAAACCTACAAAGCATGACTGTCTCACGGTATGCTCTGTATTCTCCTGTACAAATTCGACTGAATTGTAAAGAGACATTTTTCTGCCTAACTACATAACTAAGTTGAGTGTACCAGTTGGGGACCGCAGCGTAGACGGTCAGAGCCTTATCCAAAGCGCAAAAGCCTTTCCCGAGAAATTCTTAGTGAATGGTCAAATGTATAATTTGATATTAAATGGACCGATTATAATATATTTTCCCTTAGACGCTTATTGTTACATAATGATAAATTGCACTATAATTCTTCATAACAAACATCCCCTCATCGCACTATGATTTTATTCATTTATGAAACTATGGCGATATTAGTCAGTTCCGTATGAAACTAGGACGATATTAGTCAGTTCCGTATGAAACTAAGACGATATTAGTCAGTGCAATTTCAAACTAAGACGATATTAGATAGTGCCGTATGAAACTAGGACGATAGTAGTGCCGTATGAAACTATGGCGATATTAGTCAGTGCCGTGTGAAACTATGACAATATTTGTCTGTGCCTTATGAAACTATGACGATATTAGTTGATGTCGCATGAGACTGTGACGATATTTAATCAGTGCCGTATGAAACTATGGCGATATTAGTCAGTGCCGTATGAAATTATGTCGATATTAGTGGGTGGCGTATGAAACTATGACGATATTTGTCAGTGCCGTATGAAACTATGACGATATTAGTCAGTACCGTATGAAACTATGGCGATACTATTCAGTGCCGTATCAAACTATGGCGATATTAGTCAGTGCCGTAGGAAACAAGGACGATATTAGTTAGTGCCGTATGAAACTATGGCGATATTTGTTAGTGCCGTGTTATAATTGGTCAAGGCGTGTATGCAATGAATCCCACACACACGAAGGTACACCCGGTCATCCTGCCTACAACACAGCTTGTTATTCATCACTTCCTTACGGGGGTGGCGCTCAGTCTCGGCATCCTCTGGGGTAGCTGATTTGAGCAGTTTGCTTGCCCCAGGAAAACGGGGCAAAATGGCGACACATCTTGGGATGCCGGAAAATCGATCGATATGTACTTTTAAATTAAAACTATATATGGAATTACTTCGATCGTTCATTACGTACTGGAGGCACGGGTGTTAATAACTTTTGCAAAAATTTGAAAACGTGTCATTTTGTGTCCTCTTTCTCATAAATTGATACATAAGTGCATGATAAAGTGTAAAATGAAATGTCGAAACAGGACGGCGTGTATTACTCCGCAATCGGAGATCAGCCACTGGCTGAAAACTTTCACGATTCTATCGTCTCCAGTCTCATTTTTTTATGGCCTCTCTTGCATTGTTACCCATTAATGTATCATTCATGGTTGCGATGAAGGACGGCCAAATCAAGCCGCGATGAACGTAGTCTCTGAACTTTGATTAGAGGTAATTGAAGTGACTGAGATTTCTCCTCTTTGGGTTCAATGACCTGCATGCATTGAACTACACATCAGCAACTAGTGGTGAAATAAGTTACCGGCAAGTTGTCGTCCGTCACTGAGTTTGTATCGGTTTGTCCGTCACTGAGTTTGTGTCGGCTCGTCAGTCACTGATTTTGTATCGGCTTGTCCGTCACTGAGTTTGTGTCGGCTCGTCAGTCCCTGAGTTTGTGATGTCTTCAGTGACTGAGTTTGTGTGGCCTCTTTAGTAGCTGAGTTTGTGTCGGCTTGTCAGTCACTGAGTTTGTGATGTTTCTTCAGTGACTGAGTTTGCGTAGCCCCTTTAATCGCTGAGTTTGTGTCGGCAGGTCAGTCACTGAGTTTGTGATGCCTTTTCAGTGACTGAGTTTGTGTAGCCTCTTTAGTCGCTGGGTTTGTGTCGGCTGGTCAGTCACTGAGCTTGATCCAGCATGCCCTGGAGCCACGTTTTGAGGCTTGGTCTGATATTCAGTAGCTGATGGGACTGCACTGATGTAGAACATTGCCCAACAGATTATCATTGCTCCCCACACAATGTTTTGATCCCCCAATCAATCAACATTAACACATTTTTAAACATAATTTAATAGTATGCGACAAATGTATACTCGTTTCTGATCGACTCTCCGCTCTCATTTAGCGTGATGTTTTATGTGCTAAGAACTTCTCTTCAAATGGACTTCCCACTGTCTAAAATGCTCGACGCTTATATTGCTTCATACATACGGTATTATTTTCTTCTTCAACAATTAATAATCTCTATTAGGAATAAGCATATGGAAATTTACATAATATTCCCACAATCATTATCCAGTAAATGAATATTGAACTCCATCACAATACAAAGTATTTTGAGGAAACAAAAGTTACGTATTGAGTTTGATGAATCACATTCATCCTCAATATAAGTTTGGTAACTTTACTTATCAGGGTCGGCCTATGGTATTTTTTATGTGTATTAAGTCAATCAATATCCGCCTAAATGGGAAGCTATCAAGGGCAGTCTAGTGTTTTGAGGGCATGGGCTCTCATGTGGAGGAGACTGGACAAGTAGAATTGAGATGGGGCTTAGAGTGAAGGAAGGGTGTAAATAATTTATGTAGGTAAGGGCCAGACAACTATGACGCAGCAGGGATAAAACAGTGAAAGCGGTCGGTCCCTGCTGCTGACACGGACCTTCGAACTCACTCCTGACCTATTGTGGCCTCCTTGCCAGACTCTTTAGCGTTAATGGACTTAGTTTGGAAAATGCGTGGGAGCATGAGAGGAGTGTGAGGTAAGTCTTGGCCGGGGATTTGGCCTTGTTCAGTACTATTTGGCCTTGTTCTGTACTATTTGTTCAGTACTATTTGGCATTGTTCAGTACTATTTGGCCTTGTTCTGTACTATTTGTTCAGTACTATTTGGCATTGTTCAGTACTACTTGTAGTTGTTCAGTACTAAGTCAAAATACATGACGTTAAGAGCAGCCCAAGTACTTCGGCTTTGAAGGGTTCAACCAAGTTCAAGTTGGTTCCGAATTGAAGAAAGAGAAATATTGGCCAAGACAATAGTTGTCTAACTTGTTCAAGCTAAGCAACTTAAATTCAATTAAACAAATTAAAGTCAATCTGACCACTCGGTTCATTCACTGTTTAAATCAAACCATGAAGCACATCCATGCCCTGAGGACAACTACTGCAGCACCATGTTAGGTTCCTGTACCCAGGTCATCCCGAAATTTAGACCCATCCAGAGCCCTGAGGGCAACTTCAGCAGCACCATGTAAGGCGATTGCAAGTTCAGGTTTGTGGAGAAGTCAAGGATACCTTGCCTTGTCATAAATGGATTAGCTTTGAAGCCATTTGCCTAACTGGAATTGGAGGATAGCGAAGGCGGATTTAACAAAGCTTAAGGGATTGGCAGGAGAGGGGACACCTGTGGCTGAGGCATTTCTAGACAACGGGGAATGTTTGTGGACTCACACAATACTTGTTGTCGCTATAGTTCGCCCTTAACCTTAAAGATTATCAGATGGGTAGGATAGGAGGGGATAGATAGGATCTGATCCAACAAATTGATAGGATTGGAGGCGGTTAGTTCATCAGTAACGAATAAGGACCATTAATTGGAAAAGGTATCCCAGTACTGATTGATACGATCAATTTATAAGCTGTAAGCGCGATCGACTTACTCATAAAAAAATGTTTCCGGAATTTGTTTGGAAACGATTGCTTATTCATTTGCCCATACCCATGATCACAATGGATTGAACTCCACGAGTTGCTGCTCGTGGAGTTCAGTTGCGAGCCAAAACCCTGATCAAAGCTTGCTCTCGTAGGAATCACAAAATAAAGTACTCAAACTATTTGTAAAGATTTTGTACGCATTTCAGTCAGGGCAGAGCGGCTTATTGGCTTCCGTCTCGTGAATGGTCTCGTATATTTTCTTTGTGGAGGAAGACAAGAAGACACATTTATACATGAACAGCGACGTACGATCTGATATCCATTGGAAATCTTGCTACAAATTGATAATATATCGAGTTAAGGTATCATCAACAACAAGATTATTGACCTCACAAGCTTCCCATCTTAACAATCATAGAAAAAATGAAAAATCCAAGCTCAAAATTTATCTAGCAAAGAACTTTTGTAGACCTCTGCAATTTAATTCTACGCAAATCGTGGCTTTTGAGGACCTCATGGGGCTTGATTGCGGCTCTCAAAAACGTGCTACTTGCTGTACACAAGAAATTCTCATTTAAAACATGTCCCCTGCTCTACACAGAGAAATTGTATCTAAAGAGCGTGTCGCTGGCTTACAAATGAAACACTCATTTAAGAGCGTGACTCTGGATACACTCATGGAACTCTCATTTGAAAGCGTTTTACCGGCTGTACACATCGAACTCCTATTTAAAAGCGTGTTGCTGGCTGTGCACATGGAACTCTCGTTTAGGAACGTGTTGCTGACTGTACACATGGAATTAATTTTTATTTGAAAGCGTGTTGCTGGTTGTACAAATGGAACATTCATTTGAAAGCGTGTTGCAGGCTGTACACATGGAACTTCCATTTGAAAGCGTGTTGCTGGCTGTACACATGGAACTCGTTTAAAAAAATGTGTTGATGACTGTACGAATAGATTTCTCAAGTGGATCTCATATTTTAAAGCGTGTTACTGGCTGTACTTATTAAACTCCAATTAAAAGTGTGTCCAAACTCTTACGTCCAAATTTGTTTTCATCATCTGCCAATTCCACCAATTTATTAGAGAGTCCCCTTCAATTCCCGGAGCTCTGAATTCGTGAGCAGCCTTAATGACGCAATTACGGTTCATTGAATTCGTAACAGCTTTAATCATCAATAACGTAATTAGGGTTCCATTGCAATTATAAGTAGATTAAAACAGCACCCGAATATTGAAACCCAACGTCAATATATTTATCCAATATTATTAGAGCATCAAAGGGCAGCGCTCGATGTCCTCTAATATTGTTGAATCAGCAGAGCATTCTCGAGCAAGGAGTCCCGATTGCGAAGCAGAAATGCGTATTGCAGTCGATTATTGCCACCCATACGTGTGTTATTGCCACCAATACGTGTGTTATTGCCACCAATACGGGTGTTATTGCCACCAATACGGGTGTTATTGCCACCAATACGGGTGTTATTGCCACCAATACATGTGTTATTGCCACCAATACGTGTGTTATTGCCACCAATACGTGTGTTATTGCCACCAATACGGGTGTTATTGCCACCAATACGGGTGTTATTGCCACCAATACATGTGTTATTGCCACCAATACGTGTGTTATTGCCACCAATACGTGTGTTATTGCCACCAATACGGGTGTTATTGCCACCAATACGGGTGTTATTGCCACCAATACATGTGTTATTGCCACCAATACGTGTGTTATTGCCACCAATACGTGTGTTATTGCCACCAATACGGGTGTTATTGCCACCAATACGGGTGTTATTGCCACCAATACATGTGTTATTGCCACCAATACGTGTGTTATTGCCACCAATACATGTGTTATTGCCACCAATACGTGTGTTATTGCCACCAATACATGTGTTATTGTCACCAACGCATTTGTTATTACCGTCAATACATGTGGTACTGCCACTAATGCTTATGTTATTGCCCCCAATAACTGTGTTGTTGCCGCCAATACATGTGGTATTGCCACCAAGGTAGGTGGTATTGCCACAAATACCTATGTTAGTGCCACCAATACCTTTGTCATTGACATTAATATAATTGGCATTGCCACCAATGCACCTGTTATTCCCACCACTACTAGTGTTATTGCTACCAATACATTTATTATTGTCACCATACCTGTATCATTGCCACCAATACCTGTGTTATAGTCACCAATACCTGTGTTATAGCCATCAATACCTGTATTATTGCCACCAATACCCTTGTTATTGCCACCAATACCTGCGTTGTTGCCCCCAATATCTGTGTTATTGACACCAATACCTGTACTATTGCCACCAATATCTGTGTTATTGCCACCAATACCGGTATTATGGCTGCCAATACATGTGGCATAAAGCGGTTTATTCCCACAGAATTGCTGACGTTGCAGCACTGCAGGATGCGGCATTCAAAAATAATCAGTGAAGGATGAAAAGCCTCGTTCAGGATTATACAAAGAGTTTTTCCTAAGCATTTGATCCTATTATGTACATAGCTCAACAAAATGACCATAGAGAACGAACTCATGGTTCTATTCTTGCTGCCATTAGAATTGGACTCTTATTCATAGGGGTAGGAGAGCTGTTTATTGGGTGCCACGAGAATAAAGTTTGCGATGCTATTTATGATTAAGCATTTAGATAAAACATTACTGTGATGAAGGGTTCACGAAATGTACATTAAAAAAATCAGAGTACCCGGAAATAGTAGGGCTTTGTTAGTAAGACGCACAGTTTGATTTATTTCGGAAATTAAACTTACGCTCGAATGCCAACAATGCCCGACCACGATGACTGGGCATGAGAGGTTCCTGGCACCAACGCTAGGAGACGACATATTCTGTGAGGGGGTGGAGGTCCAATTATTTTAGGGAAATAAACCCCATTCAGGTAACAATCGGCGCTTTATTGAGCACAACATGGCGACTCAATATCAGTTGGTCATGATGCGATTTTCATGATCGTTTGGGACAACTAAATGAAATAATATTCATCATTATCAACAAAATTTCTGTTCATGTGTCGGCTTTCCTCACCATCGCTGCTCTCCAGCCCATACCAGATTGGGTCTAACCTAGCCATGAAACGGACGCAGCGTGCGTCGCAACGATCAGCATGGGGGTGTAAATCATTTGTATGGCCCCGTGTTAGAACTACAAGGCTTTGTCTAGTACAGAAAAGTCTGCCAATTTACTTAGCACAGCCAATGAAAATTTTCGTCCAATAATGTCGTTTAGATCATCGATCTGACAGGCAGGTATTCCGTAATAGGAAACGACGATGGAAGCCCCCTCCTCATGGAATGAAGCATCCAACTTTTGACTCGTTCGTGGAATTTTTCATCTTTTTAATCTAATGACCTTCGGAAACATTAATTCACACTCTGCTATTAACGCAGCTGTTGAAACTATGGCTATATTTTGTAAAATCAATTCGTTTTGAATCGAATTGACTGAGTTCGTAAAAATTCGACATTTGACAATTGATGGTCACACGTACTTTGAATTAATACATAAGTACTTTGAATTATTACATATGGCATTTGGATTAATAAATATGTACCTAGAATTTAGAAATATGTACTTTGAATAAATGCATATTCACATTGAATTAATACATTAATACATATGAGATCGAATTGAACGTTTACCTCTCTCCTAGTGCGGCCGGAATGTAGATGTGATAACACTAGATTACACGGCTTGTCCGGGTCTTGTGTTCCTCACGCTCATGTGCCAGCAGGCTGTCCGTCCTTTTATGCAGTATGTGATCACACTAGATTACACGGCTTGTCCGGGTCTTGTGTTCCTCACGGTCATGTGCCAGCAGGCTGTCCATCCTTTTATGCCGTCTTGGTGTACTGGCTATATCACCCAGGTAGTCACTTGGCTGTCCCGAGTTCGATTCTCGGTGAGGGCATACTACTACTTCTCTGCCAATTGTGCGTCCAGGCTTCGCAGTCGTGTAATGAAGAGGATACCTTCGTTAGAACAACAGCATGCGGTCATCAACAGAAGGAAAACATATTTTGTCTTGCCTAGGGACATATAAAAGCCGAAACAAAGTATATCAACACGTTGTTTCGCTCTCTCCTTACATCAATTCCTGTACTTTTTCTGAGGAAAGTTTTAGTAATGAATCAATCACAAGTGAGATTTCGTATGTTTAGACTCGTTTTTATGTAATTTTTGTCTTTTTTTTATTTGGATATTAAAATTTTGTTCGTAAGTTATAGTTGACCCTCCAGGATAATATAGATACAGACACTAGGCCGCATCCCTCAGAAAGGGGGGTGGCCGGCGGCACGGCGCACCTCATACCCTACGCTCACACTTACACAACTTAGCCCTTTTGTGTGAGGTGCGCCTTATTATCCGCCAGGATAATATGGGCTGAAAAAATGTATTGTTATATTGATGTTATTTTTTGCCAATAGATGAATGTATAAATGTTATATTATACATAATTTACCGTTTGAATAGTGATATGCATTAAGTGGAAACAAAAAATTGATGATACGCATTCTTAGGTTCGACCTCTGGGTGATAAACTTTAAAGCAAACTATAACATTTCGACATGATGTGACGGTAGGAGCGTATGGAAAATATTTATGCACAGCACTCCATGAATTCCTACATAAGCAATTCAGCTATAACAATTATTTCAGCCCTGCTCGCGTGATAGTAGAAGGCTATTTCGTTACTAAATGGATTACCGGGCATTTTTTTCTGGCATCACAGAATGCCTAGCACACATTCTGCGTTATTAGCAAAACAGTCGGCAAATCCTTTTATGCGGTGTTGAGATGTGCTCGGTAAATGTTGGTGGCGTGCGCCGTGAGGATGGGTGGAGGAGGAAGGGCTGCGAGTGGTGGGACGTGGACGGGTGGAGAGGGTAGGGCTGCGATTGGTGAGACGTGGGCGGTTGGAGGAGGAAGGACTGCGAGAGGTGAGACGTGGACGGGTGGAGGAGGAATGGCTGCGAGTGGTGGGACGTGGACGGGTGGAGGAGGAAGGGCTGCAAGTGCTGAGACGTGGACGGGTGTAGGAGGAAGGGCTGCGAGTGGTGAGACGTGGGCGGTGTAGGAGGAAGGGCTGCGAGTGGTAGGACGTGGACGGGTATAGGAGGAAGGGCTGCGAGTGGTGGGACGTGGACGGGTGGAGGAGGAAGAGCTGCAAGTGGTGGGACGTGGACGGGTGGAGGAGGAAGGGCTGTGAGTGGTGAGACGTGGACGGCTGTAGGAGGAAGGGCTGCGAGTGGTGAGACGTGGACGGGTGTAGAAGGAAGGGCTGCGAGTGTTTACAAGTGTTTACAAGTGTAAGAAGACAACAACAGGCCTAACTAGGCTGCTTTTTGGTAGCACTAGTGTTAGTTCTGGAGTAAAACGTCTAAGAGGCCTATTGGCCCAAACTAGGTTGCCTTTTGGTAGCACGAGGATTAGTTTTGAAGAAGAACGTCTAAGAGAGCTTCATGTGCCATTTCTATTTTATTTATAACAACAGGAAATGGAACGGTTTGGCTATTTATCGGTAATTTATGTAGAACTTATCGAGCCGCAACTTAAACGTTTCGATTGTATTGCTGTTTACAACCTCTGCTGGAAGTTTGTTCCATTCTTCGACAACTCTATACGTGAAGAAATTGCGCGTGATGTCGAGTGAGAAACGTTTCCCAACGATTTTGTATCCATTGTTCCTAGTCACTCCGTTTGTATTTAGAGTGAAAAGGTTCGCTCGGTCGACGTTTTCCTTACCCTTCATAATCTTCCACACTTCTATCATGTCGCCTCTGACACGACGTTTCTCTAGCGAATAAAGATTGAGTTCA
>SDVV010024586.1:0-12561 GCA_016164225.1 Gammarus roeselii
TTGCACAGCCTATTTCCAGGGCCGTTTCGTAGTACCTATATTTTTGGGCCGTCTTGTACCACTTCTCACCCGGGCCGTCTTGGACACATATGATTCAAATATCTAGCCAGCCTAATTCCTACACAATTAACATATATCCTAATTCCTTCACTAAATAACACATTTCCTAAATTCTCGTAATTCCTTCACAAATAATATACAACCTAATTCCTTCACAATTAACATATATCCTAATTCCTACACAATTAACATATATCATAATTCCTTCATAAATAACATATATCCTATTTTTTCCTTCATTAAATCCTTCACAAATAATATATATAGAGTCACAAATTATCCATTGCCGTTCTTGTACAGCGTTTCGATTGCCATTCTTGTACAGCGTTTCGATTGCCGTTTTCGTAGTCCTTTTCCATTGCCGTTTTCGTACCCCTTTTCGATTACCGTTTTCGTACCCCTTTTCGATTACCGTTTTCGTCGTTATATACTCTACTAATGGGTATCCATACTAGTAAATCGGTTTACTTATACAAACAGGCATAAACATAACTAGGTTTTTGCCTAGGGGACTCACTAACTCCTTCTAAATATTGAAGAATGGTCGTACAATAAATATACAATACCTTAACAGCAAGACCAAGTTTGTAAAAAATTGTCTGTTCTAAATCTATAATAACCACGTCAAATATTGTATCAGGATGAAAGAAGATATATACAACACTAAAAATGAACAATATGTAACTAAATTAGACCTGAAATAATGTTCTATATTGTAGGTACACACATAATATACCCTAATATTCCGATATTGTACAAATAACGAACATATTGCATTGAAGATGGGAATTCAACAGAGAACATACAAAACTGAAAGACCTATACTAAAACTCACGAGTTATTACAAAGCAAGAAGATTAATTCTCTAGCATATCCAAAACATATATTAAAAACGTGATGAACGAGAATGAACTAGCATGTAACCAAACAAACACGAAATGTGAATGAGATACCAAGACATACGAGCAACACAACTAAAACCTATAGTAAATGATGTGGAATACTTCTACGTAAATACGGTATAGTACATGCAAAATCTGACGAAATTAGCCTCAACTCAGTCCAAAACAGGGTTAAATTAACATCTCTTTAACTAAAGTAACTACAGCTAAATCGTAACAGATATGTCATATATACATATAAAACTACCACAATGATGCAACAACCGACCCCATTATGCCTGAAATAAATGGGAAGATGCAAACCTAAAATTCAATATCAGGTTGGTATCGTACTGGGCCGTTTGCACACAAAGGCTGCAAATTGAGTTAAAAGACATACCTACCACACTAATCCTATAAAAGAATATATAGTGATAAATGAACATAACAGACAAAAATATCCCAACCCCCCAACGACTACGAACCCACCAATCAAGCATCGAATGAGTCATATATACCACAACTAGATAAGAATACCAGCATATAAGTCCACAGAAAAATATATAGAAACAATAAACCAGCCATAAATATATAACGATATATACACTCACAACGTAGCAAATGTGCCACGGAAACAAATTTATAAGACAAGGAACAGGCAAAAGCAAACTCACATAATTTTCCAGGAGCGCATCCAACTTTCTAACTAGGGGTTTCTCTACCGCACCAATACCTCCTCCAAAAAAACTTGCTATAACACTATTCATACCAGAATCGAATAAATATATGTAACGAGCAACAGTTAGTGACCAATTATACTCCACTACAAACATCTAAAGAAGAAAAAACTTATATATAGATACAATATATATCAGAATACAGGACAAATTAAATGTTCAAAACATAAACCTTGCCAATGCATTTCCGAACGCTGTCCGTCCATCCCTTCGTTCATTTGTCCGTCCATTCATCCGAATGAGACAAGGTTGCATGCAATGCCCCAGTGAAATGCGAACACCAGAGGTAGTGCGTTAACGTTCTATTTATATAACCTATTAACATATAAAAGCCGATTAATATATATAACCTAGTAACATACCTTATGAATAATCCGAAAGCTGTCCATCCATTCATCAGAATGAGTCACCCGTTAGCTGCCTGTCTGACTCCGGCCGTCCCTCTTCCGCTTTGCCCCTCCCCCCCCCCCTGTCCGTTAGCTGACTTGCACACCAAACCAGTTCCGATACCCTATGCCCCTCCGCCCCCCGTTTCTGCGCGAACCCCAGTACGGGAGCTTGAGTCAAGTTGCAGCATTGCGCCCTATACCAAAATGACTAGAAAGCGGTTTTTGCAGACATATATACTACTTCTAGGGTGACTTCAGGGCGTTCAGCGTTTTCGGATTACACGCTTTGAGGCTCCGGTTTAAACGAGGCCCCAATCAAATCAATTCAGTGTTATGTGCACTAAGAGAGAAATGCGATGTAAGACACTTGGTATGGAAATTGCGATCGAGTTGTATAAGAGGTAATTTTCTCAAATGTGCACTACATGACTGATAAATGGAAGGCAAGAGCCGAAGAGAAAGAAAGGTTGAATACTTTAGAGATGAAATATTTAAGAGGCGTGCCGGAGTGACGTTGTGAGATAAGATCATCAATGATAATATTCGAATTGGACCGGGGAGGGAAGGAAGATGAAGGAAGGAATTGATTCACTTCTTTTTGAGTGGTTCGAGCACAAGGTGAGGATGGATGATGGGCGTTGGATGGAATGGGTAATGAAAACAGAGGCGAGTACGCTTAAGCTCATGGAAAGACCGAAGTTTGAATATATGACGTATTGAAATCTTTAGGGAGAAGAACCACCAGTGTGGAGGATAGACGTGAGAGGAGAATGATTTGGAATGGATGAGTTTCGACGCAGCCATGATTCGCTTTCCCGGCCTGTGGGGAAACAAATCAGGGATTGTCGTGTGTGGAGGAGGGCCTGTCAATTACGACTCAGCTGTTGTAATCTTGTGAAAGCGGTAGGGCCCTGCTGCTGACACTGATTTCTGACCTCACTCCTGACACGAAGTGTGTGTTGCGGCTCTTGGCAGGACCCTCTGGCGCTAAAGGACCAAGTTTTGTTTTGTATTGTTATGTGTGTGAGAGCATAAGAGGAGTGTGAGGAGTATCTTGCTGTGGGATTCTTCCTCACGATCGCCTATTTATCAGTATGTATGTATTTTTAACAAGTTATTGGTATTACTGTAACATTGAAATAAAATGTCATATAACCGCATCTGATGAGTGCTAGGCAATATAGGATTCAAATTAAAAGGGTAGTTTGTGCTTCCACCTGACGAACGAACCTAACTCGACTGGCGAACAGTATAGCCAACGTTGTTTTTTAGATCACATTCTGAATTTCGCATAATTTGTTACAAACTCGTGACTTTGTTTCCCCTTGTCTTCAGTACGCTATATGATTGTAACACCTCTTTATTGTTTCTGATCCGTGTCTAAATCACCGTAGAATGATGGGGGTTACCAAACAGAGAACTGTTCTTGTCTGTAAATATCGGTCTCTTCATCGCCAAACAAAATTGATGTCTAATGGAAGCCACGTGATCCAGCTAGAGCTGGGGCCATTTCACCCTCAGCAACAAATACGACACTGTAAATCTAGGCAAAGAGAAAGATTGGAATACTCAATCAGGCTCGATTCGGGTAAGACAAGGGTCCGGGCACTTATAAACAGTGTGTTTTTAACGCTTTTGAGATCGGACAAAATCGACATCATATGACATTTTAAAACTTAAAATTATTGGAAAAGATTGTAAAAGAGTAAACGTCACAGTTTTAATTCACTTAATAAGACTCTTTTTACATGAGCGTAGATCTGAATCCTTCAGGCGAAGCTTGCACTGAACGATCAACTCTTTCCTTGCTCATTTTTGTCGCGACTTTGCTTAGCACTTTCTTCAGATATTCAATTGTAGTTGACTTGCGTTCGTGAACAATGGAATCAATCTTTCTCCTCAAAACCTAGTACACGGACGGACTAAGGTAGGGGCTACCAGCGAACAGCAACAAACTCCGTTTTATCCCTTTAGCTGGTCCACTGAGAGCAGTCCATCCAGGGCAAATACTTTAGCTGCATACAAACAGTCCACTCAAAACAGTTCACTCTGAACAGTCCATTTAGATCAGTCACCTGCAAGCAGTACATTTGGAGCAGACTACTTGTAAATTCCTTCGTCAATCCACTCTGAGCAGTCCACTTCAAGCATTCCACTCCGAGCAGTCCATTCAGAGAAGATTACTCAGAACATTGTACTCAAAGCAGTCCAATCCGTGCGGTCGACCTTGAACAATCCATTCATGGCAGACTATTCAGCAGTTCATTCACTCGTCCAATCCGAGTAATCTACTCAGAGCAGTTTATCAGAGCAGTCTATTCAAAGTGGTAAATTACGTGCAGTCTTCTCAAAACCTTCCACTTCGAGGCTTCCATTTATGGCAGACTACTCAGCAGTAGACTCACAAGTCCACCCAGATCAATCAACTCCAAGCAGTCCACTCAGAGCAGTTCACTCTGAGCGTCTACTCAGAATAGTCCTCTCAGAGCAGTTTACTCTGACCAATCCACTCAGATTAGTCCACTCGGAGAAGCCACTCAGATACTTCCGAAGCGCGGAATCCGAGCGATGGAATTATCATCTGTATATTTCCTTGTCGCCTGTCATCTGCAGGTGAGGAAGATAGTGATGGTTAAACGAGTCATTGATGGGGCTAAAGGATAACCAATTTTTGAAAACTTTTTATACTTTTTTCAGCTTGGACAGTTGGTTAGGAATGATGGTAATCAGTAAAGTTCGATGGGAACTATCATTTCTAATTTCGAACAGTAAAAAACAACGTTGTCAAAATTTTTACATTTTCTAATCTTGTTTTAAACAGTTTGACGTGTAGATCACGATTCAAACTATACAGGACCGTCTTCTCAAACAACGTGGCCCGGTCAGGATTGACATCCAGCCTTTTACTCTCTCTTATAAACCACTAAACAGCAAATAATTTATCGAAGATTACAAAGTTGTCTCTTAATAAATAGAAGAAATCAAAACCTACATTCTTGCTAGCTATTATTTAATACAGACAAATAACAAAATGTCTGTAACAACAATTGCTTCCTCAGCCCTTCAGCTCAGGCAATTACCAGCCTACTGCTAATGCCCAGGCTGGGTACTCTGATTCAAAGCCATGTCCATAGAACTGTTCCCCTAGCCACCTCACTCCTAGCTGATTAGTCATTTCCGTATTCATATGCTATTTAATAACTGATCACTTCAGAGATCCAAATATTTATTATCACTGGCTTCCTTGATTGAACTGGGAGCTAAATTTGCACTCTAGTGTGTCCCATATTTATTTGGTAAAAACAAATGTTCATTCGGAATGTTTGGGGCCGCCGAAACCGTTTCTTTGGTTGATCCAACCATATCTCACCCAAACTTCTGGCGAAAACCGGTAGTCCAATGATGGGCAAGACCACATCCAACAGAGTTAGGTTATCAGTCCCCCTGAAGTGCTTAGAACGAAGATCCTCAAAATACGCATTCAGACTCCTCCGGAACAACCGAACTTCGATAGGAGATGACTGGATCAATGATCGCACCATGAAATTAACCGCAAGCATGCATGAGCTGCAAACTAAACTAAACTAAGAAACTGTTTAATCCAAGCTGGAAAGTGAATACTGCAGCATGGCCTCAAAAACAATCGATGAACGTCTCATAAAACCCGAGGAGAGTATCATTTAACTTAACAAGCACATAAAGATTTGACTAACAAATGAACCCGCGACCGACGCATTTCATCTCCACGTCCGATGATATCCACAATGACTCGCCAACCCTAAACCACAGCAACCAATCTCCAAAAACTACTACAAGAAAGTAACAGTTTTCCCGATACGACCAGCACGGCCTACTCAATAATAGAAATGACTTTTAAGAACATTTGAACACTGCATTAAGTACTAAAGACCGACTGGACATTTGTCCATACGTTTTACGCGAAAGACTGGCTCCATTCCTAGCTGAATGGTTTTGAACATCACCACCAGCGGTGAAAATAGATTCAAACTCAAAGTAGACACAAAACTATTGAGTGACGCTCTGCTCTCCCAGACCATCAGATGTCAGAAAGCATGCACACAATCTCAACTCATCTAACCTACTCCAAGAGTTCAGGTTGGATTTATAATATGAATGTCACGGAGGAGCAGGCTGACTGTGTGGACGTATCAACAATATCAGAGCTCACAACAACATAACTAAACACCACTACGGCAAACTGAAAAAAATCAACTGCCCCACCAGTAGTGTAAAGTGATACAAAACGGCCATGGAGGCAGTTTTATCGGCGGGCGTACGGATGGGCGACCAGAGGCGCGATGGGTAGCGGAAGGCGCGAGGCGCGAAGGGACCGGAACTAGTTTTGGCGCGTAAGTCGGCTAACGAGCGGGGGGGGGGGAAGGGCGAAAGAGGTGTTCTTCTTTATATCGGGTATAATTGGTCACTAACTGTTGCTGGTTATAAATAAATATTCGGTTCTGATGGGAATAGTGTTATAACAAGTTTCTGGAGGAGTGTGGTGTAGGGATCCCCTAGGCAAAAAGTTGGATGTGCTTTGGCAAGTTAGGTGAGATTGCTCTTATTTAATATCTGAATTGTATTTTTTCCATAACCTATTTGTCATTATTTCTATGTTATGAGTGTATGTTTCGTTATACTTATATGTCTGGATTAAAATTCTATATAGTTTTCTGAACATATATGTTTGTATTCATATCAGGTTGGGGTATAAGTGACTCATTCGGTCCTTGATTGGTGGGGTTCTTAGCGGTTGAATGCTAGGAAACCAGCCTGTTAATGAATTTTAGGCAATGTTCTGTGTATTTTCCAGTCGTTTATTTCATAAGTATATAATATCTATAGGAAAAGTATGGTTTTTTAGTATGGTAGTTGACGAGTTAGTGTTTGTAATTTGGGATGACGCAGCAGCTTCGTTACGAGGATCTATCTTCCCCATAACGTTGTTTTCAGGTTATAACCCGATATATCGGTGTTCCATTGACTCCGTGTTCCAATAGCGAGAGTACCTGAACGATATGGATTTATTGTTAGTTATTATGTTGTGTTATGTATACCTAGAAATTAACGTTTAATGTATGTGGAATTTTGTCTTGTTTTGGGGATTTTGAATAGTTATCTCATGCCGTTATAGATTTTTGTTTGGATATTTTATGTTTGCATCTTCCATGTAACACAATTTTTCCTTGCATAATGGGTCGGTTATTGCATCATTCTTCTTATATTTTCAAATTAGAATATTCGCTAGAAATTCTAGTTTGGTTCATATCGATTTGACCGTATGAAAAGGAATTTACTCCCTTATGAACATTTATATATAAGAAACGTTTACATAAATATACATAAATTATTTTACCTTCACGAATTTTCAATCCGTACGACAATGAACAATGAAACATGTTCAAGTATATATTTATTTACTTAATACATGGTTACATAGGAACACTTACATATAAGGATCATTTACATATTAGGAATTTTTAGAAATTGTAAACTGAAGACGTGGACATACTTTCATCATTCACCCGACTACACACGCCAAAGACAGCCTCTCCATGCTTTCGTCTCTTCCATGTTGAATCCATTTGTACATTGACATCATCATCACCCAAGACACATTGCTTCCTCTTTTTAGTGACGGTAGGTTCGACTCCATTGGATTTTTTGGGAATTTCTGGATGTTCATAGGCAAGAGGTGTGCACGCATCGATGTTTGATCGTTTGTTTTCAAATTTACTGAGATAATTTCCAATAGTGCGGACAGTTTGAAGCGGGCAGGCTAGCGCGCGAATGTTGTGTATGGTCTCAAAGTGTTTGTATGTTGTCTGGTTATGTTTGTCTCTGTATTGTCCGTGTCTGATTTTGGCTTGTGTTTGGTTATTGACACCTTACGCAGCTGATTTTTTCGGGTCGGACTCGAGCAAAATGCTGTAACACTTTGGCTGCAAGCAAATGATTTCACTCGGATAGTCATCTGCTGTTTCGCTGTTCAGAAGCCCCAGCTGTCCTTTCTTTGTTTCATCGTACTAGGGGTGATGTTTGGGGTAGTTGGAAAAGACCATGTATTCAGCCAGAGGAGCTTGCTGCATTTTCGCCTCAATATCGGTCACCCCTTTGAACTGGAGCAGCAACGAGTCTGTGTCCGGGTAGATGAGCGAGACATTGTCACCGTAGCGTGGTTTCAGTGTATCATAAAAGAAGCTGTAGACTTTTGCTTTAGCTTCTGTTTGGAGTTGATGAGATTTATATCTATGATACCTTAGGTAACCGAGTGCAATTTCAATTGCATAATATCTTTCGCCTTTCAATGCTAGCCATTCTGTATTGTTATTCATAGCAAGTCACGTTGCCTAACTACAATTTTATTGTTAGCTATTCGAGGTAAATTTAGGATATTGCAAACTAAGATTTATATAATATATTTATATTGGTATTAGATATATAACACATGTATAATAGGAAATTTCGTGGGTTTATCATTTATACGAGAACATAACTATTCACTCCTAAAATCTACGCGAGCAAATGTACGAAACATACGTATTGACTTCGAATTTCCTTTCTGGTCTTATCTTGATAGGCGATATCAGAGCCACTCGAAGGGTTCTTTATCTATGATAAGCCTTATTTCTCACCTGGAGCTATCGGCTCATCATATCGGTGTAAGATTTATCATCTGGGTGTATTTATTTTTCACTGATCTATTGGGTTCCAGACTACTGCCCTTAGTATACATTTTAGATAGACGGATACCTTTGTGAGTAGTGTATGCAACCCTTCCAATCCTAACCTTGTAACCAAAACTTTGTTTTTAGTCTTCTGCGTGCTTTTTCACTACGCTTTTTTTACATTATAGTTGCATGTTTATGACATCGAATATTTATAGGTTTTTTCTTACAGGCTGCCAACATTTCCATTCACTATATTTCCGCAGAGTTCCGGAATTTACATAATTCCCCTAGCACTCAAACGTTTGAGACATGATCCTCTCTCCTCATGTTTCATTACCAACAAATTTCGAAACAAAGTCCGATACATATTTTTGTATTTGTAAATTTTACACTTCTTATACTTGATACCGTTTCATTTTCCACTTGATAATTCGGTTTCCTTCAACTTTAGAAGGTTTTTATTCACATGACATATCCTTGGTATCACTATCACACGCTTCAATATCACAGGTACTGGTGTTAATTTCACTTAAATTATCCCACATTTTTCCATGTTTTTATTATATTCAATTTAGTTTAAGGTTTGAGTATACTCCCCTCATTTCCTCAAATCTTTATACGTTCTACGTTTGGATGTTGAAGGTAAAGCACTTTCTTTTCTGTTCGCATCCTGCTGAGCACTGCATATCAATTTTTTTTGGGAAGCTCAGGTCCGGTTTATTATGTTCTATCAATACGCCCTTTCCGTCCTTAGAGTTTGCAAGATTATCATATTCATGATAATGCTGACCTATGAGATGTTGACAAAACCCGAACGTCGATCCTGATTTGCTAAATTTTATCTCCGCACCGCAAATAACACATACCCCCGTATTATCATCTCTGGTAAAATCTTTCCATATCAAACTTGGCGACATCCTTCTACAACAAAAGCAGACCGTTAACTAATAAAAATATATCTGATCCCAATTTTATATATACTTTAACATAAACATACAGGGTTGATGCCGGCATATGTCGCCATATTCCGGTATAATGTAGGCGTATTCACGGTTGATGTCGGCATATGCCGGACTAGTGAAGGCGTATTTATGGACGATGCGGGCACAGTGAAGACACACACACAAACATTTTGTATGCATATACAAGATCAGTTACCCTCTGAGACATTTTACCTCATAACATTTTGTATGCATGTACAAGATCGGTTACCCTCTGAGACATTTTAACTCTAAAGATATTTAATGTGGATCAGCTTTACGTCATGTTAAGTTAAAAGATCTAGTCATCCTAACCTAACAAACTTCACCAAAAATTATGAGTCAGCATTCGAGATTTCCTGCTCATCGATTTATGATATATACATATCAAATCCCTCAACTTGATTCTATTGTACGTAGCTTTTTTTGATATCACACACAATTTATCCGCATACACACATTTGTATGCATATACAGGGGCGAAAAACGTACGTAGCATTTTGCCTCCGATCTGTAATTTTTTTCCATCTAAACAACATCCCTACTTGTGTTACAATACATTTATTGTGGATCAGCTTTACGGCATGTTTGGTTAAAAGAACTAATCAACATAACCAAACCTAGCCTAGCCTATTGTATCCAAGAATTATGTTTTATCGATCGACGTTTCATGCTTGCATATGATTTTCAGTGTTATACGATGAATGCATGACAAATATTTTCACTTGACTCTACATTTTGATCTATCTTTTCCAGTTTTGATACACACTTCCAATTTTGATCTAGCAAATTTCATTCGTTTTCATATCTAATTACATCGTTGTTTGATTGTTATAGCTTGATTTTTGATTTGACACAATACACCACTTATACATGATATTCATACCAATCAAAAACCTATCCTAACCTAACCTCATGTATAGTATTCAGTCATTGGTATATACATATGAACACCTCCACGCGGTTCTTTATAAAATTTACACCTAATTTTTCCTACTTCGTGGTCACTCTCGACCCATACTAGTTAGCAGATAGGCCAGATTTTCAATCTAAGATGGTGTAAATGTTTCAAATATTTCATATTTGTATCCAGTTTACTTCAATATCTCCTGACATTTATTTACAATACATTTTGACACTACATCCTATGACGACTTGCACAGCTGATTAGCCCTTTCTTTCATATAACTTTCACATTTTGATGATGACTTTGTTTCAGATGTTTCCACACATTACTCGTAGATTTGTGTTTATTAAATTTTATTTATTTTTCGCACATATTACAGACCCCCGTTACCCCATTACTTTCGAACAAACGACATCTCAAGCAATACTCCATCCTTCAACAGCAGAATCACAATCTTGACTGAGCAAGATCTGATCGGACTCTGATTTATGTCCGATCAATCTGTAACACATCTAGAACATTCGCCCCCCAAAGATAGGTTTATGGTAAAATTTAAATTTGTCATGAGCGACATATTGAGCTTGGTTCCATAACGTGAAAAACATATTCTTCTACTGATTTAGCCAATTCGATGTTACCTCGACTGACACGATGTATGCAATTCATTGCTAGCCCTTTGAGTTTAGGATAATATAAACATCTAATAAAGATTTACATAGCTTATTAATATTTATTGTTATTGATTACAGATCTTGCTGGCATCATCAATTCCATCTACCTCGTTTTTTTGATTTGAAACAACATGGTTCGTACATCCAACCAAAACCATCATCAATATATTTCAGTTTCCTCTCAAAATCCTTCATATACTCTATCTTATCTTTGATGCGAATACCGAAGGCTGTTCCGTTCCAGTGAGTCCACAAATGTAGTGCTTCTTCTTCTTGGACCTTAATTATTCGAAACTTTTCCAATTCAGAGTCATTCTGTAACAAAGCTGAGTTAGTGGAAAACGAATTGTACGTAGGAACAAAAAAAAATCTGGATCGTATGCAAAAATATCTTGATGATGAAGATCAGAATGACTTTGAATTGGAGAAGTTTCGAATAATTAAGGTTCAAGAAGAAGAAGCACTTTATCTGTGGACTCACGGGAACGGAATAGCTTTCGGTATTCGCATCAGAGATATGATGGAGTATATGGAGAATTTTGAGAGGAAACTGAGATATTGTGATAATCGGAATGACTGAAAGTACGAATTATGCTGTTTCAAATGAAAAAAAAGATATAGATGATATTGATGATAACAGCAAGATCTGTAATTAATACTACTAAATAGTAATATAACAGGTAAATTTTTATTAAATGTTTATATTATCCTAAACTCAAAGGTTAAGCAATGAATTGCATACATTGTGTCAATCGGAGATAACATCGAATTGTTGAATTCAGTTGAAGAATATGTTTTTTCACAGTATGAAACGAAGCTCAAAATATCGCTCATGACAAATTTAAATATTGCCATATACCTATCTAGGGGGGTGAATGTTCTAGATGTGTTACAGATTGGTAGGATATAAATCAGAGTCCATCAGATCTTGCTCAGTGAAGATTGTGATTCTGTTGTGGAAAGATGAGGTATTGATTGAGACGAAATTAATGGGGTATCAAGGGTCTGTAATCTGTGAAAAAAATAATTAAAATTGAATAAACATAAATCCACGAGTATTGTGTGGCGACATCTGAAACGAAGGGTTCGTTTGTGTGAAACTGGATAGAAATATGAAATACTGGTAACATTCAACCATCTAAGATTGAAAATCTGGCCCCTCTGCTTACTAATATGAGGCGAGAGTGAACACGAAGTAGAAATAATTAGGTGTAAGTTATATATAGAACCATGTGGAGGGGTTCTTA
>SDVV010024587.1:0-12561 GCA_016164225.1 Gammarus roeselii
ATGCGCACGATAAAACAGGCTACATATGCGCACGATAAAACAGGCTACATATGCGCACGATAAAACAGGCTACATATGCGCACGATAAAACAGGCTACATAAGCGCACGATAAAACAGGCTACATATGCGCACGATAAAACTGGCTACATATGCGCCCGATAAAACAGGCTACATATGCGCACGATAAAACAGGCTACATATGCGCACGATAAAACAGGCTACATATGCGCACGATAAAACAGGCTACATATGCGCACGATGAAAACATTTCAGTGAGCTATTACAATGGGACTCCTAACAGGACAGGCTTTTGCATGCACGAGATGACAGGAAATGTGAGTACATGAAACAAGGAAAACACGTTGGATAAGAAAGAACCCTGTTCAATATCAGTAGTTGCCATGGTAAATTGTATAGCTAAAGGAAGTCGATTCTGTTCCAGAAGTTCTGCACGCTTGAGTTCAAACAGGTCTAAGTTCAGTTAACGTTTAAGAGCACCTATACTGCCACGCGTACTTATGTCTGTAGCGATCGAATTCAAAGTTTTAGTAGCTCTGAATCTGAAAAAAAATCCGTTGGGGTTGTGTTGTTGTGTTTCAGTAACTTTGCCTATCCGCATTGTTCAAAAGCTTGAACAAGTGGTTGTTTCTCGGGAAATGTCCGTTATAATTGGGAGTTAATTTATTAGAAAGAATACTGCAGGTGGTAGTGTTGAAATGACGCTAACGACGAGTCTCGAGCTGGTTTTGTAGGTAGAAGCATGCACCTTTATACAGCAAGTTAGAAAAGGAGGAATGGGACTCTACTACACGTAACTGTTTGTAAAAGATGTTGAACGATTTCAATTTTTAAAGGATGCCACATGATTTGGATATTTTCCAGGCAACCAAGGAGAAATGTTCTCCCCAGTTGTCTCTCGTCTATCATTGCACCGAGAAACCTTGTTTTTGTCTCTTATACTTTGGTTGATCTTACTGTTTGGTCTCTGATGTAGGAATGAAGAATCTTCTTCGCTCTGGAAAACCTGCCTGTAGCTGCCACGATACCTACCTGTATTGTTGTCACGATATTTGCTTCTAGCTGCACGATACATACCTTTATACTTCCCACGATACTTGCAGGTAGCTGCCGCAATTCTTGGCTATGCTGCCTTGTCAAGAGTTCAATTAGCTACGTGCTTATCTAATTAAACTGAGGAAGCATTCATTTACAAATATCCATGCTATGTCAGGGTTTGACTCGTTTGTGATAAATATCAACTATGTATTGAAAGTGGTAGCTGTAGGTCTGAAACTCTGCTCCATAAGCGCACGTGTTTGGTACAACCATGGCTTCTGACCCTCCGACAAACGCCCTCCCCCCTTCTCAATTGTCTGGTTCCCCTCCCTTTATTCTGTCCCGGCTTTTCTCAACCTGCCTCTAATTCGCCCTTCTCCGGACTGCTTTTTATCGCTCTATTTTTAACCCCCTTGGTTTCCGTTAAGAATAGCGGGCGGCCCTCGCGGTCCGGGGCTGGCGACTAGTATCTAGTTGACCCTGGGATCAGTTACTGCTGACGATAGGGCCAGTCACAGCTGACGATGGGACCAGTCACTGCTGACCATGGGACTCTCCTCTTACGATGTTGTTTGGCACTAATTCATTTTATTGTATACATCATTAATACTGGCCTTACAAGGTATCAGATCTCTAAACGTCATAATTACGCAGAGGCATGTGCAAGTGTTGTAGTATACGGTAAACAGATTGATGGCATCTGAAGGTGTTGCTATTCCTGGCCCACTTTACTTGAAGTTGTCTGTAAATGATTGAAGTTTTGCTCTCTTCGTCCACTTTCACATGCATGGCACAGAACAGTAGCGCCTTGAAAATTCGTTTGTGGTTAGTCAACGAAAAAAATTGAAGACACTTTCCCACGTAGAATTTTACTGGATGTTGATTTAAATCGGGTTATATGTTTGGACAAACCTTCATAAATTTTAGAAATCAAACTCACAAAGTTTAAATTTACAAGGAAAAAAGTATACATTGAAATTTGTTGATCTTTAATTGTTGAAAATTTGTTTTCGCTACTTCACTCTTGCCTTGAATTTCTATGGAAGTAAGGAGTAATCATCTCCAGTTATTTCAACAGCTGCAAGGTGTTTCAGTACATTCATGGATTTGAAGGATTTTATGTTTACTTTGATATAATGACAGGTTGAAAACTACAAAACTGAGAATACACATTATATGAACCCCGTCCTCGTCAGCGTGAGCTGTTCTGGCGACCACAATTGCTACTAAAATATGCTCGATATTAACTTAGAACCCTCTCGACTTCCTTATCCTCATTGTTCGCCTTTTATTTTTATGGCTATCGAATTACAAGTTTTAGCAGCGCCGTCGTGTTTCAAAATAGTTGGGATTGTCTTCGCGAGTTTTGGTGAATTTGTAAATTTGTTTTGTTGCGAAGGTTATGCATAAGGTCATTTCTAACGAAAAATTGTTACCAATGTGAGTTAAAATTAATTCGCAGCTTGTAAGCAAACACTGTAGCCGGAAAGTTGATGTGACACAGTGTGGTCACGTCTGATGGCTTGTGATAGTGTTAAGTTGATGTGACACAGTGTCGCCACCTGTGGTCACGTCACGTCTGATAGCTTGTGATAGTGTTAAGTTGATGTGACACAGTGAGGCAACATGTGGTCACGTCTGATGGCTTGTGATAGTGTTAAGTTGATGTGACACAGTGTCGCCACCTGTGGTCACGTCTGATAGCTTGTGATAGTGTTACGTTGATGTGACACAGTGAGGCAACATGTGACCACGTCTGATGGCTTGTGATAGTGTTTAGTTGATGTGGCACAGTGAGGCCACGTGTAGTCACGTCTGATCATATGTCTTGTGATAGTATTTAGTTGATGTGACTCAGTGAGGCAACATGTGGTCACGTCTGATGGCTTGTGATAGTGTTTAGTTGATGTGACACAGTGAGGCAACATGTGGTCACGTCTGATGGTTGTGATAGTGTTTAGTTGATGTGACACAGTGTGGCTACGTGTGGTCACGCCTGATGGCATGTGATGGTGTTTAGTTGATGTGACACAGTGTGGCCACGTGTGGTCACGTCTGATGGCTTGTGATAGTGTTTAGTCGATGTGACAGTGTGGCTACGTGTGGTCAGGCCGGATGGCTTGTGATAGTGTTTAGTTGATGTGACAGTGTGGCCACGTGTGGTCACGTCTGATGGCTTCTGATAGTGTTTAGTTGATGTGACACAGTGTGGCCACGCGTGGTCACGTTTGATGGCTTGTGATAGTGTTTAGTTGATGTGACACAGTGTGGCAACGTGTGGTCACTTCTGATGGCTTATGATAGTGTTTAATTGATGTGGCACAGTGAGGCCACGTGTGGTCACGTCTGATAGCTTGTGATAGTATTTAGTTGATGTGACACAGTGAGGCAACATGTGGTCACGTCTGATGGCTTGTGATAGTGTTTAGTTGATGTGACACAGTGAGGCAACATGTGACCACGTCTGATGGCTTGTGATAGTGTTTAGTTGATGTGGCACAGTGAGGCCACGTGTAGTCACGTCTGATCATATGTCTTGTGATAGTATTTAGTTGATGTGACTCAGTGAGGCAACATGTGGTCACGTCTGATGGCTTGTGATAGTGTTTAGTTGATGTGACACAGTGTGGCCACGTGTGGTCACGTCTGATGGCTTGTGATAGTGTTTAGTTGATGTGACACAATGAGGCAACATGTGGTCACGTCTGATGGCTTGTGATAGTATTTAGTTGATGTGACACAGTGAGGCAACATGTGGTCACGTCTGATGGCTTGTGATAGTGTTAAGTTGATGTGACACAGTGTGGCCACGTGTGGTCACGTCTGATGGCTTGTGATGGTGTTTAGTTGATGTGGCACAGTGAGGCCACGTGTAGTCACGTCTGATAATATGGCTTGTGATAGTATTTAGTTGATGTGACACAGTGAGGCCACGTGTGGTCACGTCTGATGGCTTATGATAGTGTTTAGTTGATGTGACACAGTGAGGCCACGTGTGGTCACGTCTAATGGCTTATGATAGTGTTTAGTTGATGTGACACAGTGTGGCAACGTGTGGTCATGTCTGATGGCTTGTGATAGTGTTTTAATGACACTCTTCTTATTTTATACTCGTGGTAGAAGCATACACGTGTATACAATAAGTCAGGAAGGGATGAATGAGGCTGTTGTATAAAAGGCTTCCTGCAGAAGTTGTGCGACAATTTCAAATTTTACGATGGATTCCACACTATTTGGCTAATTTCCCGGCAACAAAATGAACTTTATCTTTCCAGTTTGAGTCTCTGGTCTACTATTGAACCCAAAAAGTTGTTTATTCTACTTGTGCCACTAATTGACCTTACAATTCAGCCTGTGTTAGGAATGGTTATCCTCCTCATGGAAAATATAACGACCTGCGTCATGTCGACAATAACCGTCCACCTATTACATGGCACCAGAACCAGTTTGAAATGTGGACCAATTACTGTACTAATATCTGCAACATGGACAAATGATGACCTGTCGCTAGCATTACGAAAGTTAATACAGACGAGGACGAGCAAAGTCCAAGGATCGACCCTTGCGGCACTCCTATCTTTAGCATGCTGACTTGATTGTTTATTCGAATTCGCTAGGTGTTTTCCAACAAGAAGATAACGTTTTCTCCAACTTTTGTCCATGGAATAAACTTCCTAATGCAATGGTTTTGCTACCTGAATAGCATGGTTCACGCAATCGAAAGCTTTGCTATGATCCGTCAGGATTGCAACGGCAACTATTTCATTATGGAACCCATCACAAACATATCCAGTACATTTTAATGAAGCATGCTCTGTATTCCTGAAAGAATTCAAATCATATTGATTTTGACTAAGTGGGTTATTAAATACAAAGCGTGTATGTAGTCTAGAATAAAATTTTGCTTGACAGGCAGGAGTGATATTGAACGAAGTTTGTTTGTCAGTTTTGCTTTAGACGGTTTTGAGTGCACAGGTAAAAAATTCCCTTCTAGAGAGAATTATTGCTAAGTTTGGTCAAGGGAGCTGCACTAATACCATATTTAGCGTACCAGGTATACGATTGAATCAATCATTTAAACCATTTAAATAGCTTGTGGATCAGTGATAACCTCATCATCAATAATAACTGATTCCGAATTAATTACTCTAGTTTATTTTTCCCTAGATGGTTCTTGATTATTTTCCGTACATTTTTGCAATTTACTTGAGAGGTTTAAATCATTGATGGCATCTGTTTGATGAAACAGCGTGATATGATTATTGTTTGGTACAGCAGCTTCAAATATAAGATGACACGATCTGTTCGAAAGCATGAGTATTGTTTGGGTGCAACCACGGCCAACGTATCACGCAATCTTCCCGCTACGTCGGGAATGCCACATTGCGGCCAAAAGTCACCATTCCTGCAATGAACGTATGGGGAGTGTGTTGTTGCTCTTCATCGTTTGACCTAGTTCCCTTATCTTACTAGTGTGTTCTGGCCGTCTTTCGCTCGATAGCGATCAATTGACGCATGAACGGCGAAATTTTGTTGCACATTTAAAAGTGAAAAAAATTTCATATGACAGCTATACCGAGATGAAAAAGTAACGCAACGACTATACAAACCAATGTAATGCCAATATTTTGCTACGGTTTGTTTCTTGGTTTTAAGTGACCGTTAACAATTTATCTCATTTCCTAGTTTGATTTTTTTCTGAATACTAGCCGCGACTAATCCTTATTCCTCAGCCAAAAAGCTGAGCCCCGCGTTTGTTGGGCTCAGTTTTTTGGCTGAGTCAAGAACACACTGCAAGTATAACAGTGCTCTGGCGTTCACAGTAAAGAGGGACAAGGTATTACTCGTTACACACCTTTCAAAAGCTGATTCAGATAGGAACAATAACACTTACCACCACACCATTAGCCGCCACCTCTCTCACATCGTTTGGGAACCTCACTGGTTCCCATAACCAGCTTCCTGCTCTAGAGGTGATTTCTCTCCTCTTCGTAACGCTATTATAGTCAATCGATTACTCAATATTATTAAAACAATATCACACTTTCTCGCACCCAACTTTTCTCCACGTCCGATTTCCTTCTACTTACCAAACCAAACTCACCCCTTATACCTTTCAACCTCACTTCACTCAGCACCAACACATCCAACTTCCCCCTCACAAACATTTCGCCAATCTATCTGATCTTTGATTCATCCGTGCTACAACCACACATGTATAGCGACCCTAACAATCTGTTTCTCCGCTCGTCTTGCCGTCTTGGTGGGAGGAATTTACAGATGAAGTGATCCCAAGTTTCTTCGCTCCGCCCTATTTGCCGCCTCATACGACACGCAGGGGGTACAGCAGCACGTATTCATAACATTGATCACAGGTGAAAATGTTCTTGGACTTTCTAACGTCGCAATCCGCGACCCCTAAAGACCAACGTTCATGGAAAAGTCTGGGGTAGATGGAGGATTATTCATTTTATAGTTCATTAACTCTTTATTTTAGTATTTCTTCTTTCTTGGGCTTTATTATTTTTCTCTGCCCTTTTTTCACAGTGAAAAATTTTACATTGGTTATTATTCAATATATCGAGGTTGGTTGAGACACGGTGACTCAGGGAAGAAGGGTACTCGTGGGACCCGCGGTACTCGTGGGACCCGCGGGACCCACAGGACTCGGGGGACCCGGGGTTTCGGGAACCCGGGGGACTTGGAAGACCAGGCGGATTTTGGGGTACCCACTTGAACTCTTCTGGGGCCCTTTGGGACACCCTTGAGACCCTCTTGAGAAACTGTGGGACCCTCTTGAGGCCCCTCTGAGTCCTTGAACCTCTGCTCTCCCCTCCCAACGCTGTAAAACCCATAAACAGAGGAATGTACAAATGTGGAGTGTTGGGTAGAGGAATTAGTTATTACAGTCCACAGCATTGCTGACGCAGAAGGGGAGAGCCGCGTCGTGGCTGGTCGAAGGGTGTCGAAATCAGTCTAAACACGTTGAGGCGAGTCGAGTTGGGTGCAACGAGTCGAGACTGGCCGAAACGAGTCGAGACAAGCCCATTTGAGCTGAGACGAGGGGACTCGAGGGACCCGGGGAGCTCGGGGGCCCTTGGAGTTACTTGGGTTGCCCTCCGGGACCTATCGGGCTCCTTTGGGACCTGACTGACCTCTGCTCCCCCCCACCTTATCCCCCTAAACAATAAGTAGATGTCAATAATCTGAGCAGTTTTCCAGCTCATGATGAACCTGCAGTTTATTTCCTCTTCACGATCCACAATTTAATAAAGTAACGCTAGTGTACTGGTGCCAGAGTTCCAGCTTGTAATTTTGTGAATAAATGTTTTTTCAGTCCGTGCTCGCTCGCGCGTGCACGGACCATATGTAATTTCAATTGTTTACCTTTACCGTGTAACTATAGACCTTGTGGTGCATTGCGGTTGAAGTTAATCTGATCCGTGAAGCCGTAGACCTTGTAGCAATTCGACGCTACTATCTGTGCGCACAAGCGTGCGTACATATTACTCCTGAGGGGTTGGAGGCGGGGATTCGTTCCGTCTGAGTCGTTATCTTACCTGAATAAGTAAATTGTACTATAAATGAGCTTGGCCGCGTAGCTGTAAACATTGTGCTGCATTGCTGTCGAAGCTGACTTCGTCGTGTAGCTGTGAACCTTGTGCCAATTTTGACGATACAATCTGCGCACTGGCGTGTATATATGTTACTCATTAGGCTCTGAGGGGTTAGAGGCGGGGATTCGTTTTGTTTCGTCTGAGTCTTTATCATACCTGAATAAATGAATTGTACTAAAGCAACGCGACCGCGTAGCTGTAAACGTTGTGTTGCGTTGCTGTCGGGGCTGGCTTTGCCCGTGTAGCCGTGAACCTCGTACTAATCTCGACAATGCTACATGTGCGTACGTGCTACTCTTGAAGTTCTAATTGATTGAAAGCGGAGATCCGTTTCGTCTGAACATTTTTCTTGTGCGCACCAGCGTGCGTCTGACACGATTGAAATTTTCAAAATGTTCTATCCTTGACAACATTGTTTTTCTCGCATGCTGATGCGTGCGTACCTACTGGAATCTATGATCATCGAGCCCTACGGGGGAGCCTATTATAACTCACGTTGAGGCTTTGGTGGAAATGAGGCTTAAATCAAACCATGGAAAAGTCCTGATATTACTTCCGCAAGGCCTGTGGCTCACGACATACGTCTTGACGAAACTCAATTCGGCGCTACTCAGCAATCATGATATATATTTATCATTTGTGTAAATACGTGTATCAATAATTCGATTGACCTACAACCTTCATTACTTGCTTCCTTTGTGTTTTCGAGAAGACGTGCAGTGGAATGCTATATGATGATACAGACATATAGCATTCCACCGCATGTATTACGCCGCATGGCTGACATTATTATGACAATGTCCGACCTGGAAGGAAGGGCCACTGGAAAAATATGAGGCGAACCTAACGTGTCCGATCTCTCTCTTCCTTCTCAGCTTCCATTGTCCAAGCTTGGTCATGTGTCGCGTGATGAAATTACGTTGCCGTACCGGATGCAGCTTTCTGCTTTAGATCCTTTTTAAATTTTTGATTGCGCAAATATTTCATAGTTGAACTAATTGCCAGATACTTCGTCGGTGTGTCTGGTTGTCTATCCTCATATCACGCAGTGGCCTGCCCGCACGATGTTGGATGAAGGTGAAGTGCATATGCGCGTCATCCAAAGTATACTGTCTCCACCTGGCCTTGGGTTGGGCGGTAAAAACTCTTGATATTCACTCACACGCGTGACTGACGAAGCAACCTTCGAGGTATGTTTCCACGCATGAACGGGGCGGAGGGGGGTGTAGGGGAGGAAGCAATGTGCAACCTCATATCGGGATCACATGGCGTGCAGTTATGTTTTGATGTTATTAGTTTCCAGTTATCCAACTCTCAGTGCCTTGAAGTTGATGATCGAGAGGAAATATCCATGGATATTCACACTTGTATGTTTTTTTTTGTGGACAAAGGTCTCTCTACTTGCAATAATTCCATCTGTTGGCGCCCCTGGCGGCTCCCCTTTAGTGTTACGTGGCTAGGGGTGCATGTCTGAGGTGGTAGGGTAACGAATGGCGGCTTCACTGTTGTGTTACGTGGCTAGGGGTGCATGTCTGAGGTGGTAGGGTAACGAATGGCGGCTTCCCTTTAGTGTTACGTGGCTAGGGGTGCATGTCTGAGGTGGTAGGGTAACGAATGGCGGCTTCACTGTTGTGTTACGTGGCTAGGGGTGCATGTCGAGGTGGTAGGGTAACGAATGGCGGCTTCTCTTTAGTGATAAAAAAATATCATTTAGGATTCAGTGTATTTATCAAGAATATTTTTTTGCCATAGTTAATGCACCATTTAGAAGAGAGGCGTGTCCTTGCCTGTTGAGCGTGTACGGTAGCTGACATAAGAATTAGTTAGGGTAGTTAAGTTACGAAAGGACGTCAACCAACCTAACCTAATATAAGCGTGTTGGCTGCGCGGCTCACGCGCTGGTATACAGTGAAGGCCGTCAACCAACCTAACCTAATACAAGCATGTTGGCTGCGCGGCTCACGCGCTGGTATACAGTGAAGGCCGTCAACCAACCTAACCTAATATAAGCGTGTTGGTTGCGCGGCTCACGCGCTGGTATGCAGTAAAGGCCGTCAACCAACCTAACCTAATATAAACGTGTTGACTGTGCGGCTCACGCGCTGGTAAACAATAATACAAGATTTGAATTGTGTTCGGGAGACTGATAGATTATAATTTTTTTTTATACTGTGCATTATACCTACACGGCTATCATTTTAGTGCCGACCAGTTTGAAGTTGGAAAGGATATAGTGAAAAGACATAAAGGCAGGGAAACTTTATTCTTTTCAAATTGATTTCACTCTAGATGTTCATTTACGACATCTAGGCGTGATGTTTACGATGCTTTGCTGCGAGGTTTACTTTCTCAAGGCGCTACTTTAGATGTCTAGACAAGGTTTACGATACCAAGGCGCGAGGCTTACGATGTCTAGGGGCGAGGCTTGACGAGTCTAGGCTTGAGGTTCACGATGTCTAGGGGCGAGGCTTACAATGTCTAGAGGCGTGTTTTAAGATGTCTAGGGGCGTGGTTTACGATGTCTAGGGGCAAGGTTTTCTGCGTCATGGCGCGAGGCTAATGACGCCTAGACGCTACAGTCATATCGTTCAGGCACACCTTTTACGACGTCATGGCACAAAGTTTATGATCTCACGTCGCAATGTTCACGCCAATGCGGCGCACGGTTTTCGACGCATAGACGCGAGACTCACGAGGCCTAGGCGGACTTGTACAACGTCTAGGCGCTAGACTTACGACGTCTAGGCATGAGGTGTACGTTTTTTAGGCGTTAGATGAATGGCGTCTAGCCCAAGGTTTACGTAGTCTATATAGGCGTGAAGTTTGAAAAGTCTACGCTCGAGAGCATAAACGAAGTTTAGGCTCGGGAGCTACGAAGTTGGAGAGCAAAATTCACGACGTTGGTCAAGGCGCATGTTTTACCTTTGGCGATGTTAATAGCATTTTTTCTTTACAGGAACTGTACATGAAGTAAATTCTGTCATAAAAAGCAACTAAGGATTAAGATTGTATTGATATATTTACACTTGTTCTGCTAAACATAGTCTTGCAATTAAGACTGCTGACAATTCGTTTAACTACGGGAAGTTTTTTTTTCTTGAATGATAATTCCTAAAAACAGTGAACATACTTTGATTATCATAGTCAGTGTAATCGTGATCACTTGTTCATCACGCAGCTTGTCTTTCAGGCTTTTGGTCAATGAGAAAAAAGTGAACGAAAACATAGTTTTTTCATTTCATTTTTTTAGACCTCGTACCCATTTTTATCTCATAAGAAGTGTTCCTCATCCACCCCAGGAAAATTGACAGTCGGGGCTGCTCTCCTGAGGATGGCCGTCGGTCGAGAAAGTTACTAACACGCTCGGCATCCGTCAATGATAGAGTGAGATAACCGAGGGTGCACGACCTCGGGAACACGGGGGGGTGCACCTCAACAGAGCGAGATAAGAGGGTGCACGACCTCGGGAACAAGGGGAGGTTTACCTCAACAGAGCGAGATAAGAGGGTGCACGACCTCGGGAACAAAAGGTGGTGCACCTCAACAGAGCGAGATAACCAAGGGTGCACGACCTCGGGAACAAGGGGTGGTGCACCTCAACTGAGCGAGATAAGAGGGTGCACGACCTCTGGAACAAGGGGTGGTGCACCTCAACAGAGCGAGATAAGAGGGTGCACGACCTCTGGAACAAGGGGTGGTGCACCTCAACAGAGCGAGATAACCGAGGGTGCACGACCTCTGGAACAAGGGGTGGTGCACCTCAACTGAGCGAGATAAGAGGGTGCACGACATCGGGAACAAGGGGTGGTGCACCTCAGCTAAGATGCGGGAGTACCGTAAAGAGGACACCATCGAAAGGTCATTGCTAGTAGTCGCTTTGGAAGACAAGTAGGCATCCTTGGAAGGGAAACGAGTTTCAGAACTGGTACCTTCATTTGCCCGTTGAGGACAGCGCAGTTGGTGGGGGACATACATTGTTGAAGGACCTGCTGAAAGATGTAATGAGTTGTCTTGACTATCGCAAGGATGCTAACGGCCGTCTCATAGCAGTTGTTTATAAATGAAGATTATCTTTGCCGACATATTTTTCCTGCAGTTTTTTATCTACCTACTTTTTGTTGTTCTAGAAGTTCTTTTCTTTTTCCGTAAAGATTTGACCCGTCCGTGATCTATAATAGTGATGTATAATAGTTCAGGAATTGTACGCTAGCCACCAAGAAAAGATTGTGACCAGAACGTGTCATCGTGGAACGACAGCCAAAACAAATGTTTTTGTCCCAGAAAGTGATTGGATATCCGGTCATCATGAAAATGTTAGTGTACGGCATGAATTGCAATGAGCGCTGACAGAAGATTTAGCGGTGAAATCACCAAGATGTAAAGTGCCACTAACGTTTCTTTGTTTGTTGCGTCGAGCTGCACAGCTGCGGACCGATAGCTTGTTCGCGTGGTTGCATCACTGAGGTTACTGTTGTTACGAAGGTCTGAAGGCTGTACGATGAGAGTACCCTGTCTCTGTTAAGTTTGTTTCTATATTCAAATTCTTTGATCACAGTTTGTAATCGCTAAGGAAATACGAGCTGTGCCCACGTTCAATAATCCGTAACACCTGCTGCGGTCAAACCTGTGTCCCACAAGCTTGTGCAGGGGGTCGCAGACTAAGGAAATACGAGCCGTGCCCACGTTCAATAATCCGTAACACCTTCTGCAGTCAAACCTGTGTCCCACAAGCTTGTGGAGGGGGTCGCAGACTAAGGAAATACGAGCCGTGCCCACGTTCAATAATCCGTAACACCTTCTGCAGTCAAACCTGTGTCCCACAAGCTTGTACAGGGGGTCGCAGACTAAGGAAATACGAGCCGTGCCCACGTTCAATAATCCGTAACA
>SDVV010024588.1:0-12561 GCA_016164225.1 Gammarus roeselii
GACTGAGACAAGGCTGCGTGATGTCTCCCTGGCTGTTCAACTTCTATATGGATGGAGTGGTCAGGGAGGTGAACGCGAGTGTGCTGGGTCGTGGCTTGCAACTGTTGGAAGCGAATGGGCGGAGTTGGCAGTTGAGCCAGTTGCTATTTGCGGATGATACGGCCCTGGTTGCGGATTCAGAGGAGAAGCTGTGTAAGCTAGTGTCTGAGTTTGGTAGAGTGTGTGGGAGGAGGAAGCTTCGAATGAATGTGGGTACGAGTAAAGTAATGAGATGCTCGAGGACTGTCGATGCGAGCAAAATTAGTGTCACCCTAAATGGAGAGCTCTTGGAGGAAGTTCAGTGTTTTAAGTATCTGGGCTCCCATGTGGAGATGACTGAACTAGTGAAAACTGAAGTGTAGGCGCGAGTTAAGGAGGGGTGTAAAGTGTTGGGTGCACTGAAGAGTGTAGTGAACTGTAGGACGTTAGAGAAAAAAAGCAAAGAGGGTTGTATGAGGCTGTTGATGTCTCAACTGTGCTCTATGGAGCTGAGACTTGGGGGGTGAGAGCAGAGGAGAGAAAAAGGTTGAATGTTTTCGAGGTGAAATGTTTGAAAGGCAGGGCTGGAGTAACGCTGAGAAACCGGATCACCAACGACGTGGTTCGAATCAGAACATGGATGGTGAAGAAGTTGGAAGATAGAGTGGATTCGCGTGTTCGGAGATGGTTCGGGCACATGAAGAGGATGGATGAAGGGAGATGGATAAAAAGGGTGATGAATGCGGAGGCGAGTGGTCGCAGGCCTAGAGGTAGACCGAAGTTTGGTTGGATGGATGGTGTGAATCAGGCGTTAGGAAAGAGATACATGAATGTGGAAGTAGCGAGAGAGCGTGCAATGAACAGGCGTGAGTGGAGAATGGTTGATTTTGACGCTGATCTGATGTGCTTTCCCGCCCTTGGCATCACGTTGTCGGGATGGTCGGTGGGGGGGGGGACATTGTGACGCGGCGGGGGTAAACCAGTGAAAACTGTCAGGCCCTGCTGCTGACAACGGATCCTCCGACCGCACTCGTGACCCAGAGTGTGTGTTACGGGGTTACCGGCCGGACTCTTAGCACAAATGGGCTAAGTTGTGTGAGCGTGAGTGCGTGAAGTGTGCCTTGCCGTCGGCCACCCCCCTTTCTTGGGGATGCGGCCTAGTGTCTGTATCTGTATCACAAGGTTAGTTGACGACAAGCAATAGCCTCTATGCAAGCCCACACGTAGACCTTGCCACTTAGGGAACAGGACCAATACCATTCCTTACCCACTGTGTTCTACGGGGCAGCCTGCGATGACTCGCGTTGAGGGTCCGAGGGAACTGAGGCCCAAATCTAATCCATTTGTTATGTGTAACTATCCAATTATATCCGGAAACTAACACAATAACCCATGTCTCCATTGCCCTTGCTAGCGTTCTCTGAAATACGATGGAAATAATGATATACTCACGCCTTGTTGACGACCTTGAAATGCCGGCTCCACAACGGAGCCGTCCAAGAGGGAGCCTACAAGCGTCGGCCGGCCGTCGCGAGGTGGCGGCGTCGGACGCCTCAGACGAAGTCAACGCGTCCGGGCCCGGACGGCGTTTTGCGAAAGTTGCTCAACCCCTCCCTTTGCTCATGTTGCCGTCGATGGCGTCGGCGTGGACGCGGCCTATGCGCTGCCCGGGCACCTTGCCCACCGACAATAATCCAGAAAACAGAACCACAACACACTATACTGTTATTTTTCTTTGAACCCAACCCTTGTCCAAACGCATACCCATGTCCCACGTACGGGCATCCTTACAAGCGCCGCATTGGCGCTATCCAGTGCAGATGTGGGAAGTGGACACACTACACAAAACAATGATCTGGTCTCCACAACAATATAAACACACCATTTACATCCCCCTATTCAGTTTACGTCCACCTCACCACACGCGCCACCTGAACTACCTCAACACAACCACCAAGACCTTCGCCGTAGGTTACTTCATTTCGCACGACCTCTCATGGCTCACCTCGCAGAGCGGTGGTGTTCTCGTTGTCCAGCTAGATGCACTTATCACACTAAACTATAATTTTTGTTGTCTCAATCCTCTCAATAAAAAGCTATTTCTCCGTAATGTAGTAAGAGCCATAGGTTTATCATGCGCTCCTGTTTTTTTATTAGAATGAATCTTGAAGAGGAAACATTACAGAGACGTATTTACTAGAGAATCTTGATAACACTCGTCGAACGTAGTTTTCGACCGATTTAGACCTTCGTATCTTTTCACCTTACTCTGGAATTTCGAAGTTTTCAAGTTTCTCGACTGTCCCCAAGTTTTTAGGTTTTGACTAAAAACCTGGCTGCTCGGCGCTAAAAGTCGGCTGGGTACAGAGTGGCGTTTCCCGCTCCCGGCGGTCTAGGCGTGCTGAACCCCCAACCTCCTCCCTAACTATATAAGCAAGGTCCGCCCTGACCCATCATTAATGAGGACTAGCAAAGCTACTTTCCGTAAGGAGACGTTAGTGAGTTGTTAAGTTATCAAGGGGAGGAGGAGGTCCTCTATGACTCTTACTACATTACAGAGATACCTAGCTTTTTATCGAGAGAATTGAGATGAAGTTTTATTCTCTTCCACTCCGTAAGAGCTATAGGTGTAGCATAGAAAATACCATCATGTAGCAGCCCAAGCTGGCCTATGACAGAAGAGCACAGAAAATGGATGGATCGGCTGCATCTTACACTGAGTGTTCCCAAAGAAGCGCTTGCGGTGTAAGGAATGACAACGCATTTGTATAAATGGAGGTTATGACTGTAAGTATAGGCAGAGACATGTATTGCTCAGTGCCAACCACAGCAAAATGATAGCTCCTAGCGGCATACTAATATGCGGACCTTGGACAAGGGGGCCAAAATAATACTTATGTATAGGTAAATACAAATATTGCGTAGTGTCAACGGTAGTAAATATACTCGCTCATAGCGGCTAAAGAATGTGCGGGCCATGAGTATGAACAACAAAAAGATAACATAATCAATACATGTTGCCCTCCAGATGAGAGTGGGTGAACAGCCAGGTAGTGACAATATAATCTTAGATATACCAGTATCAACAATGTGTCCCATAACTATGATAACCTTGTAGGACTTTAAGTAGGATAAAGTAGATACATATTTGCTAATCCAAAGGAAACCATAACCTGAAGTCTTAGCGTTGAGAGCCTCCAAAGGGTATGGGTTAATGATTTTATTGCTATACGTACTCTATAATACGTAGATGAGTTTCTGGCATTAGCTGATGCAATGCCCTAAACCTTTGAAGCGAGAAAGGCTATCTACCTGGTTTCTAAAGAGACGCAAGGTTGGTTAGGCTTCGCCGCTGTAAATCGGTACTTGTGCACGAACACGTGGGGCGACTTCCAGAACGCCTTGGAAAGGGACACCACGCGTCCAAGCGAGAGTCGAGGCATACTTGCGGACATCGTGAGCCCTAGTGAAGGCATGCGGTGTGGCCTCATTGATAAGCGAGCAGATGTAATGCCCCACCGATGACGCCTTGAGCGGCTTGCCTGAGGGAGGATGGATGAACAAAAATTCATTGTTCGATGGACATCGTGCTATGTAGGCTTTGAGTGCGGTCATAGGGCACAGGACGTGTGCCCGGCCATCCGCAGCAGTGAGATGATAGATAGGGATGAGCGATGGCGTGTGGGTGAGGGTCTGGTTTTTGTGCAGGAACTTGTCCGCGGTCAGTATGAGCGCGCATGGAAGGTTCATGGAGAAATGCAGTCCCGTGCGTGCCGTTGCTGCAATCTCAGAGACCCTGTTTCCTCTAGCGAGCGCGACGAGAAACAGAGTCTTCTGAAAGAGCGCTAATATTGACGTCGTCTGAGTATTGAAATGAGGAGAGGCGAGCATGTCGAGAACCGGTTTGAGCGTCCACTGCGGCACGAAACGTCGTTGTGGTGGATTCTCGTGAAACTTTGCTCTAGCCAGTTCCGTAAGATCGCCGCGTGGGTCGTGACGCCAAAACCATGGAAGAGAGGAAAGTGGAGCGCATTTCTGTAAAGCAAAACTGTACGAGGATTAAGCAGCTTCTGCTTGCCGGTGTAGTGCAGGAACTTCAAGAGGGTGGCCTGGTTGATGGACTGCCCCTCCGTGGCGCGTAGCCAGGCTTGGAAAAGAGTCCAGACGCTTATTAGCGTTGTGTGGACTGTCTGTGCGTGTTAACCAGGATGTCCGCCAGCGATCTAGTGAATTTGATCGTGAGCACCGTGATTAAAAAGTGAAAGCGAGAGAACGTGAGAAGGGTCGTGATGTTAGCGGCACCTCCCTGCCTTCGATGCGCTGGGACACGTCGAGGGCCAACCAGATTTCGCTGAAATACGCGACGACTGTGGGCCACCACAGTGCGTTGGGGTGGTCGGGGACCACGAGGACGCCGCTGTAGCGGTACGTCTCGAGCTTATGGAGCTCTTGATGGATCAGGTTGTATGGAGGGAACAGGCATATTTCCCTCCACTGATTCCAGTTGCAGTAGAGAGAATCCTCTAAAGCGGCTCGGGGGAGGAAACGGAGCTGCATGGTCCCTCGCAGGGTAAAGAGGCGGGAGAAGCATTACGGCGTCAGCGCCCACTCCGTTACTACCGGTAGGAGACGTGAGAGCTGATCGGCCTAAACGTTCTACGAGCCGGGAAGATAGGTCGCGAGGAGAGAGAGGTGGTGGCGTTGGAGGAACTGCAGGAGCTGTGTTCCGAACTTTTGCAACGCCGGGGCCTTGCTGGAGCCCAAGCGGGTCACCATGGCCACTGCCGCCCTGTTGTCTGACAACACGCGGACTGTGGTGTGGTGCCAATGAGCTCATGCACTTAGCGTGTGTATGAGGGCAAGCGATTCCTTCGCCGTATTATGGAGATTGCGTTCCAAGAGAGACCAGCGGCCGTATGACCGCTGGTCGCTGCAGCATACGGCACCCCACGCTTCGTCTGATGCATCCGTTCACACGAGGTGCTCCGGTGGAGGCATTACGAACAGGACTGAGGATTGAAGGAAGGTTTCACTGCGCCAGTGCTGAGCTGCACGGCGTTAGAGATTGTTGAGACGACAGGGCTTGCGGGAGAGGTGCAGGGTGGCACCGCGAGCACCACCTCATTGAAGAAGTGGCAAGCATGGCGTAGATAAGGTGTGAGGAAATTTATTATGCCGAAGAAACTCTAATGCTTTTGGAGCGAGAGGGTTCCGCGGGAAAGTATCGCCGGGGCCGTTCCCTGCAGCGGTCGATGTGTCGTAAGGTTGGGGCGATGGACCCGGCCTCTTCGTTGAGTGTGACCCCCAAGAAGTCTATCTACTGGGTGGGTTCCAGGATAGATTTCTCCAGGTGGACGCGTTAACTTAGCCTAAGAAGAAGGTCGCTGGCCGTCTGGGTGTTGCACCGGCAGTAAAATGCTGTCTGTGCCCAGAGGAGCCAGTCGTCGATGTAGAAGGCCGCATCTATCCCCTGCTGGTGGAGTTAGCGACGGGGTAGCTTCTCGACTGTTGTAAAGATTTTTGGTCCCAGGTTGAGACCGGATAGAAGGGCCATAAAAAATACAGTTGGCCTCGTAGTTTGAAGGCCAGGAACTTTTGGAACCTGGGATGAATCGGAATGTGCCGAAAGGCGTCCTTGATATTTAGCTTGGTGAACCAAAGGGGGGGGGGACTTTAGCACTGCCCGTCTACGCTGCGGGTGGGACGTGCAGAAAATTGATACCGTGATGTATTTGTTTAGTTTGGAGCGGTCGATCACCAGGCGATCTCCTCCCCTGGTATTGGGGACCGCAAAGATGCGAGATACAAAAGCCGGTTGTCTGAGCACCGCCTTGACTATGCCTATACGCAGAAAATCCGAAACGAGGGGTTCTAGAACGTACTCGCGTTGTTGGTGAGTTAAGGAGGTCGCGGCGTCCATTTCCAGGAGAGGCCTGTGCGACATCTTTCCGGTGTTGCGGGGGTCTCCGAGTCACCGATGGTATGTGGGCAACGAAACCTGAAGTGGAGGGGCCCCTAAAGGAGAGGACCTCTGCTCTGCTACGGAAAGTTTCCACCGCCTGGGTAGCCTGTAAGATCGCCTCGTTGTGAAAAGCTGAGGTTCAAATACCGACTCTGCTAGGAGGGCTGTCCAGCTTGGATTCCGGAGCCAGCTTCTCCAGCGTCTGAAGCCGAATCTGCTATCTCCACTGTGCTGCATCGAACAGGGATCCCGACAAAAGTTTGTGAACGTAGCCTGTGGTGAGCCCGACAGACAACGCAGTGACTGCGGGGTAACTCGCGTGTCATCGTATAGGACGGGAGTCCGGATGCGCTCAACAATCCCCGTCAGTGATGCGCTGAGGATGTAGCCGCGCAGGTTTTGGGCAACCTGAGTGCGGAGTTGGAAATCGTTGGTTCGTGCTTCTGTGTCAATGTGATTGACCAGGAGAGCGATCTTGTCCTTCATGGCTTCGAAGTGAGCCTTTGGGGAGAGGATTGGAGCGGAGCATACGCGAATTCCATCAGTGACCTGACTACGGGGCAGTGTGCTGTGAGCCCAAAGTGCGTGTTTGACCAAGGGTCAAGGTCTTTCGATGCTGAACCGGTGAGTAGGGTGGTATTAATTTGGGTAGTGCATTTGGGATGCGTTCCAGAGTGAACAAACCGTCCTCTCTGATGGTCAACCCCCGATGGGAGGGTTGCTCGAGCGCAGCGACACTCATGTGAAGTTGGAGCGAGAGTTTCTTCGAACTCGCTGGCGGCAGAAAAGAAGTGGACCTCCGGATGAGTAGCTGAACCACGGCGCTGGTCAAGTCCACCGGTAGAAAATGAAGTCAGAGCCTCTCTCATGAACCTTGATCAGATTGTTAGGCGGCTCTGTGGTGTAGACCTTATAGTCACAGCTCACCAAACCCTTTGTGTACGTCGCGCTGAGGGGAGGTACATACCACCTCTCCTCCGGGGAAAGGAGTGGGGTTTCGTCATCGGGGAGCTCCTGGAGCGCTTATGGGTACCGTCCAGAAGCAGGGAGGCTGTGAGGGTACTGGAAAGGTCTGGTGCCGTGAACGGGGTCTGCCCGCCTTCGGTAAGGGTGTGCGCAGTGATTCGGGACGAGGCGAGCGAGTTGGCGAGTGGCAGGAAGATGGGGAATATGGCGAAGGGGGGGTTGTTGTTCTCCCCCGGGATGTGCCCCCTCCTCCTCCATGTGGGGCCAGTCTGCCCCTCCGTCCTCCTCTTCCTCACCCTGACTGTGATAGGGTTCCTCCCCGTACTCCTCGATGTCTTCCCATCCGTGATCCCGTCCTTCCAGATCGTGGAACCTGGCCTCCATATTGCTGGAAAGGGACTAGAGACAAGCCTCGAATCGGTCTTCGAGAGAGCCGAGCGCCAAAAGCACCTTGTCGAGCTTCGTGGCCATGACCGAGCAAGGAGGTGTGGGTGCCGGGCGCCTTCAGTGGAGGGCGGGTCTGGATGGGTGACAGGTGGTCCATATCGGGGCTGAGCGGGGCCGCGGGCAACATTACTGTGTGCTGGCCTCAGCAGATGCCTGTGCCGACTCAGTTATGTTTTCCCCCGTGATAGAAGACTCAGAAATGTGGGGGGAAGAGACGGGGAGGGGCAATGTCCTGAGTGATGTTGCGGCTCCTTCGTCCGATGCGGTCCGCATGGACCTGGAGAGCAGGCCCTGATCCCCAGGGGTGTACTCGCGCTGCGAGTGAAACCCCTCCTGATAGGGTGGTAGTATGATCAGTGTGCTGTCGTCCTGTATGAGGAAGTGCGGCCCGAGATCGCCGAGTCATCTTTGAGCAGAGGATAGGCACATTGGGAGCAGGTGGACCGGGAAGCCGATGGCCAAGGCGAGAGAAATGTAAGTCGAACGTGAAGATCATACGAGATTATGGTTGAGACAATATTGCAGAATGAATGTTTGATCAAACAAAAATTGTCTGTGAACTATTATGTCCATCGACAAGCTCAAGTCTGTTGACAAATTTACGTGTCCAAGAAAAAAAAAAGGTCAACAAAATTTTTGTCGACAAATTTTTGTGTCAACAAAATTTTCTGCCAAACAATTTTTTGTCGACAATTTTTGCATCAACAAAATTTTTTGTTAACAAAATTTTCTGTGTCGACCGCATTGTACGTGTTGACATTTTTTTGTGTCGACAAATTTGTGTGGCGACAATTTCATGTGTTCACAATATTTTTGTGTTGCCAAAATTTTCGGTCGACGAATTTGTGTCAGCAAAATTTTCTGTGTCTACAAAACGTATGTGTCAACAATTTTTTTGTCTACAAATTTCGCATCTGCATTTTTTTTTGTCAAAAAAATAAATCTGTGTTGACAAAATTTTTGTTGACAAAATCCATGTGTTGACAAATTTTTGTCAACAATTTTTATGTCTACAACATTTTGGTGCCGACAATTTTTTTGGCAAATACTTTGTGTCAACAAAATTTGTGTCAACATATTTATATGCCGGCAATTTTTGTGTCTACAAAATCTATGTGGCGGCAAATTTTTGTGTCGACATAATTTTGTGTCTACAAATTTACGTGACAGCAAATTATTTGTTGACAAAATTTATCCGTCGACAAAATTTTTGTGTTGACAATTTTTGTGTCAACAAATTTATGAATTGGCAAATTTTGTGTCTGACAACAAATTTCATGTCGGTCGACAAATTTGTGTCTCAACAAAATCGTATATGTAGTTAAATTGATGCCTGACCACAAATTTATGACTGTGGACAAATTTTGTCTGACAACAAATTGTATGTCTGTCAACAGATTTGTGTGTCAACAAAATCGTGTCTGCCGTCAAATTGATGTCTGTCCACAAATTTTATGTCTGACGACAAATAGTCTGTCAACCAATTTGTGGCTGTCGACAAAATCGTGTTTGTCGACATTGATGTCTGTTGACAAAGTTATGTCTGACGACAAAGTTATGTCTGACAACAAATGTTAGGTCTGTCAACCAATTTGTGTCTCAACAAAATCGTGTCTGTCGACAATTTGTTGTCTGTCAACAAATTGATGTCTGGCGTCAAATTTATGTCTGTTGACAAATTCATGTCTGTCCACAAATTAATGTCTTTTGAAAAATTTATGTCCCAACAAATTTTTCTCATGGGACGTAGGCCGGGCTCAGTGAGACAGCAAATTCAGTACGGCTGGGCAATTGCCGACCCCATCTGTGGTTCTAGGGCTCAGGGGCAACGGGTCACTAACCCACTGCCCAGATGGGCCGTTCATGTTGAATCTAACATATATAAGTGCGGAAATCCTGTGGATCAAATGAGGCGGGGTTGTGCTGTTAGCAGGAGATCAGTGGCCAGTGTGCGTCCAAGAAGTAGCAGCGTCGAATGAATGATGGGGTAGGGCAGACCTTGCTTATATAGGTAGGGAGGGGGTTGGGGTTCAGCCGGTCTAGACCGTCGAGATCGGGAGACGCCACGCTGTACCTAGCCGACATTTAGCGCCGAGCAGCCAGGTTTTCAGCCTAAAAACTCGGGGGATTGTCGAGTAACGTAAAAGTTTCAAAATTCCCGAGTAGGGTGAAAAGACTAGGTCCTAATCGATCGAAAACTACGTTCGACGAATGTTATCAAGATTCTCTAGTAAATACGTCTCTGTAAGGTTTCCTCTTCAAGATTCAGTAGGAAAAAAAGCAGAAGCGCAGGATATACCTAGGGTTCTTACGGAGTGGAAGAGAAAACGCAGTCACACACACTCGCAAACTTTTCAACCCCAACACACAAACCGTCGTCCCCTGACGTCTCATTCTGCTCTCTCAATCTTGAGCTAAATTGCCAGCCCGCGGTCCATCGTGGTATGTCGTCTGACTACCTCCCAATAGTCATTAAATACCAACTTCGATCTCCAATCCACAACAAACTCCCTCGCACTTTTCGTAACTACAAGAGAGCAGACTGGGACGAATACACAACATCATTAGAAATCGCCCTACAAGACTTTGATATCACCTAACACACATCCATTGACACAGCCACGAAACCCTTCACCACAGTACTTAACCACGCAGACAGACAACAAATACCCGTCGGGTTCGTCGGCGGCTTCAATCCAGTTTTTTCGGCCAACATTAAGTGGAAAATGCAGCATTGAAACCACCTTCCTAATTCACCCTCCGCCAACGCCCAAATCACTGAATCGAACCCTTAACGCAGAAACAGACGCAGATATCCGTGAGCAAAAGACGTACCTATGGCGAAGTGTGCTTGCAAACACTAACTTCCGAACTTCACTTTCAAAATGATGGAAACTCATCAAAAGCCTCAGCAACACGAACCACATACACACGGGGCGATCCGTCCACCCAACACCCACACCATACCATCAGACCAACAACAAGCGGACACACACAACAAACACTTGCCACCTACCACACCACCCAGACAACAGGAGGATACTCAGAATACAGATCGACCCAAACGCAGATCCCCCCTTTACACCAGCCATGACTATAGCTGCCATCCGCCAGACCAAATATTCCTCAGCAGCGGGCCTAACTCATATCATACATCCACCTTGAACATCTAGGACCACGCGCCATCGCGGCCCTCACAGACAATACAATACCCTACATGTGGCAACAAACTAAAATCATCCCCATTCTGTAACCCAACAAAGTTCTTAGACCCATTTCTCTCCTCGAACCCCTCGAAGATCCTGGAGACTGGTTCTAAACAATATTAACGCACATATTCTACTCCCCAACGAACAAGGTTTCAGGGCTCAGCACTCCACAACCACACTCCTCACCAACATCACCCAGACCATCCATAATGGCCTAAACGAAAAGCCAGCCAAACGTACCTTGGTATGTGCCATCGATGTTAGTAAGGCTTTCGACACAATTCCAAAACTCATAAACAAAATACTCAACACACGCATCCATTCAAACAAAAGTGGCTTGCTAATTTCCTATCCGGTAGACATGCACACACTGTCTACAATATTAAGACATCTTGAACGCGCTAGTTCCCTTATGGTGTCCCACAGGGCCCTGTGCTTTCCTTCTCAATTTTCAATGCCCTCATGCACGACCTGCCCATTACAACAGAACCAAACACAAACATCTACTCATACGCGGACGACCTCACAATATTTGATTTGATGAACACCACCAGCACGAGACCGCAGCAGCATACCTCCAGCAGTACTTGAGCTCTCTTGAAGTCTGGCTGCTGGACAAAAGAGTGAAGGTGTCCGCACGCTAGTCATCCCTCACATTATTAACACCAGATAACGGTGAACACCGCATCCACCCCATTGTCACGCCCAACAACACTCCCATGCCCCACTGCCCGATTACAACTATCCTTGGAGTAACTTACGACGCAGGAATGACATTCAAACCTTACTCAAACGACATTGGCATTCAAGTCAGACCCAGATTGAACGCGTCTCGGGTACTCACTTCAACCATTTACGGTCACTCTAAGGAATCGATTACAACACTATATAAACGATTCATGAGGCCCGTAATTTCCTACGCAAACACCGCTTGGTCCTCTGACCTTGCACCCACCCACACACATTGAAACTCCCTTCAAAGGATACAGAACACGGCCTTGCGCATGGCAACGGGCTGTACACAGACCACACCCATTCTGCACTTGCATGAAGAAACCAAGGTCCTCCCTCTCAAACATCATCTGGATATGAGAGGGACTGAATTCTTCAAGATTTCAGATCGGCACATCTCTGCTACAACCTACTGGACCCTCGTCCAACCAACCGACACCTACATCCTGAACCTACAGATAGCACATTTATACAGATACAGATACAGACACTAGGCCGCATCCCCCAGGAAGGGGGGTGGCCGACGGCAAGGCGCACTTCACACCCTCACACGATCACACTCACACAACTCAGCCCTTTTGTGCTAAAGGGTCCGGCCGGTAGCCCCTCAACTTACACTCTGGGTCCCGAATGCACCGAGGAACCGTCGTCAGCAGCAGGGCCCGACAGTTTTCACTGGTTTACCCCCGCCGCGTCATAATGGCCGGGACCCCCTCACCCAAAACCATCCCGACAGCGGGATGCCAAGGGCGGGAAAGCACATCAGAGCAGCGTCAAAATCAACCATTCACAACCATTCTCCACTCACGCTTGTTCATTGCACGCTATCTCGGCACCTCCACATCCATGTCTCTCCTTTCCAACGCCTGCTTCAGACCATCCATCCACCCAAACATCGGTCTACCTCTAAGCCTGCGACCACTCACCTCCGCATTCATCACCCTTTTCACCAATCTCCCTTCATCTATCCTCTCCATGTGCCCGAACCATCTCAGTACACGCGAATCCACTCTGTTCTCCAACTTTTTCACCATCCCTGTTCTGATTCGAACCACGTCGTTGGTGATCCGGTCTCTCAGCGTTACTCCAGCCATGCTCTTCAAACACTTCATCTCGAAAACATTCAACCTTCTTCTCTCCTCTGCTCTCAGCTCCGTAGAGTACAGTTGGGACAACAACACCCTCATACAGCCCTCTCTTTGCTTCCATCCCCAACGTCCTACAGCT
>SDVV010024589.1:0-12561 GCA_016164225.1 Gammarus roeselii
GATACAAAAGAATGGACCAAATCTCCCACTGATTCTGTATCTGTTGTTGTATGGATATTTTCCTGTGTTCCATCACGTTGTTTTGTTTTCCAAAATACTTTGACAAGGCGCAGCTTCCGCTCTCGTTCCTTTGGATAGTTCGTAACTGGATGAATAAACCCCATTCTCTAGACCGGTGTTGGAGGTCAAGAAACCGAGTCGATGGCCTTGCTTTTTACTCGTATACGTTTAAACAGTTTCCCTTCATTATTTGAAACAGTTTATTATAACGAGGTCGTCCCGTTTACTTGTTACTTAATTTGACAGTCAAGATATTTCAGGGTACAATATTGAAGGCCCTCTTTAAGCTATTTAGAGCTCATGGGGCAACCTAATCCTTACGTACTGTCCTATCAATTTTACTTATCCATAAATACATAACAAATAAATTTAGCTTGATTTATTAAGCCTTGACGCCCTCTGGAATCAAACACAGGGACAGTTAAATACCCGACATTATATGACAAAGAGTCCTATTGACATTGAAAGAATGAAACTTCAAATATACCGCGAGGTTATTGAGCTGGTAATTTATCTGATTCTAACAAGGTTACTAATTCCGATACAAATGAGAGACAGTGATAAACCAATGAAGCGATAATAAATCATTACTGGGGTAGCACTTTGAGTCTTGACTGAAAGACTGAGAGAGAGTCATGCTGACGGTTAATAGGAGTTAGCAAGTTCCAAATTTGAACATAATTTAAGTGAATCCCATAATTAAATTCAATAGTTCTTGATCATAGTTTCTGTAATAAGTTTTGAATGCGTATAGGGCAATATGGAAGTTATTATGATCTTTATGTTCCAAGATATTCATGGCGTTAAAATGATGATTAGTATGAGAAGTGAATGGAAGGTTATATACAGCTGTAATAGCTTTCTTTTGCAGTATAAATACTTGATCACTTTTATTTATGTCTGTTCCAAACTAGGCTTCGTTCGATTCCGTGAATTCAAAATGACTGAAGCAACGGAAAATAAAGGGTTGCGAGAACAGATTGGGGGAGGAATTTATTTAATTTCTAAAGAATGCCAATTGATTTTGGCAATTTAGATGATCAGCCGTCGATGTGATTTTCGAATGACAGATTTTCATCACAATATACCCCAAGGAATTTAGTGCTGTTTACCTCATTAATTCTATCCTTTCCAATTTCTATAAGTGGTAAATTTAATTTGCGCTCAATAATAATAATATCAAGTTCCTTGTTAATTTGAATAGGCAATTCGTTCATGGTGTTTAAAGGGATGCAAATCGATAAGGTTCTACCATTAGCAAACAATGCATACACGCGAAAAGATGATGCGTTAACTATATCGTTTATTAAAATTAGGAAAAGCAGGGGCCTTAAAATAGGACTTTGAGGAACACCATGACTGATATTGAGCATAGTGGATTGCATTGCGTTCACAGCTACGCATTGCTTTGGGTTGGACAGATAGGAAGTGAACCAACCACTAGCTATTCTTGCAAGGTATATTGCTTGTTTCTATTTTGAAATATCAAACGGATCCTCTTGCTGCATAAAAACTATTCCTATTGTTGCTGTATGTGATTGAGCGACTTCACTCAGTGAGGGGAGCTGACAGTTTGCCAGTGTCACATCACGTGACGGATTATCCAGTCAAAATCGCACACCTCGAGTCAATCTTTTCATCGCCTGTATTCATTGATTAAGATTTGTTAGCGAAACACGTTCAAGACCGAGCATCTATAAACTGTTGGGATACGCTTTGAACTATAGAGAGAAAGAGCCGTGCGACGGAAAGCGAAGAAACGATGTGTGACAGTGAGAGATAAGTGTTCTTGAAGAAGGCGTGGTCCAAAAGGGTGAGGAATGGAGTGCTGGTTGTCCAACCAGCAATCCCTGCTGAGGTACCATAAAGTATCTCACCCCGCAAAAGGGTGAGGAATGGAGTGCTGGTTGTCTAACCAGCAATCCCTGCTGATGTACCATAAAGTATCTCACCCCGCAAAAGGGTGAGGAACGGAGTGCTGGTTGTCCAACCAGCAATCCCTGCTGAGGTACCATAAAGTATCTCACCCCACAAAATTCTGAGGAATGGAGTGCTGGTTGTCCAACCAGCAATCCCTGCTGAGGTACCATAAAGTATCTCACACCGCAAAGTTTAGAGCCTGACTTGGGAGGTGAGTGAGTGAGTGGATGGACAGCATGAATGTGAGTGCATAGATCAAAGGCTAGGGCAGCAGACGAGGACTATCTGTCCTTCCCCCCCTCCCCAGTTTACCGTTCCCTCTTCTCCTCTGTGCTTCCCTCAGCAAATCATCTCCCCAACTACGCCATGTTTCACACTCCCCTTCTTGGAGACACGCCGATACAAACAATGGCGCGGCTCGAAAGCCAATCCACTTAGACAATTAGGATAGGTGTGGGAAGTAAATGAAGAAGAAAAGCTGCGGTGCTCAATCAATGCATGTGATAGGGCATAACAGACAAAATATGTCATTTTTTTCGATGACAAACTCCGACAACATTAAGTACATGCGTAGATAATATTGCTGATTTTCACTACTATTACTTAAGATTCATGATTGTGGGCAGATTCATAACTGTGAGTAGCCCTAGAACGGGGTGATGAGTCCGTTCCAGTAATACATTAAGATTACAGTACTATTAGCCCAACCTACTTGCCCAAGATCGGCCCTTCCTCTGTAATTGGTTTTGTTCCGCTTAATGATGAACGATCAGAGTTCTCGACAATGGAGCCTACCCTTATACTAAGCCTAACGTTATGAAGACCCTCCTACGACATCACCAGTTGTTGTTGTGTCATCTTGCCGTCACAAACCGCTAACTCCTTCCTTCACAACATTTGATAGGAGATTTCACCCCCGTCACCGTCGCTTTGTGGTGGGCTTGCAACTCTTAACGAATGCGGATGCTTCCGTCATTTAAAGAGACGAAAGGGACGGGAAAAAGCCACATGTTAACGTTCACTGCCCCGCCATGAACGTTAACTCAAGTTCTTTTCGTTTATGTTCTGTGACTTCTGAGTGATGGAAAACAACTGATGAGGAGCGACATGATTTAGCGTCGTTTGGGGTTTCTCGCGGTGCACGTAGGAATCGGGCATTAATGATTTACTTGCCGAGAAATATGTATTAGACGTGTTGGTGAAGACTGTTGCGTCTTCGTCAACGCGTATAAAATGTACAACAAGCAGATATTCATAACTGCTTCAAGAGTGTCTTTATGATGAAAGATAGGACTGCTTCCTTTGCTGAAACCCAACTCAACAGTGTTTTCCGCTACTGTGTGGAGTAGTCCAGTGTTTTCAACCACTGTGTGGAGTAGTCCAGTTTTCCACCACTGTCTGGAGTAGTCCAGTGTTTTCAGTCACATTGTGGAGTAGTCCAGTGTTTTCCACCACTGTCTGGAGTAGTCCAGTGTTTTCAGCCACACTGTGGAGTAGTCCGGTGTTTTCAGCTACTCTGCGGAGTAGTCCAGTGTTTTCAACCACTGTGTGGAGTAGTGAGCTGCGATTTCCAATCTTTCAACTGATGCAGCGTTTTGGTGATACTCGTTTTGTATTATGTCAGTTACCTTATCAAGGAATTCATTTTTCTAAGAGTCATTTGTCACCAACTCTCGCGGTCATTATATGTTCCATGTCGGAGGAGCTTTCTTCCTGAAAAAACAGCCAGGTTGAGAAGCACCCGTCGGACTGCAGACGAGGCTCCCTCCTGTACTGGTTGATCACCCTGACCCCCAAACCGTACGGTGGGGGGGGGGTGCAGTACAGAGTGTAGTCTCATTCCCACACTGTATGATTCACCTAATTTTATTTTCAGACATGGATCAGAACATGAACGATATTAGTATGAACTATAAGTATATATAATATATTTTATGAAGAAGTATGTTCAGACTTAACTGTTCTTGTATTCAACTCAATGATGCGGTGGATCTTACACGTGACGAGGAGTCGAGTCACGTGCATGCCGCATATACGAGAGTACAAATGATGATGTTGGGAAGGGATCATAATGCTTGATGATTAGTGACCTTGAAATGTTTCGAGGTGATTGTTTTGTGACAAAAGTTCCCTCTTTAGCTGTTATCTTCTGTGGAGGATTTCTAAAATAAATTTCAGTAAAACTTTTGTTCGTCAAATCGTATTCAAATTGATATAGTTCTACACTACGTATGATTAAATACTGAATAACATCTATATGTCCTGAATTGGTTTTCTTGTAGAGACTTTTAATTCAACAATTTGTAAGTTCAGATTCTATGGTAAGTATTTCCCTTGGAATCTTGTCATAATTTGGTTTGCACATGATGGAATATTATGGTGGGTCATTTGAAGTGAATAGAAACATTGTCAATTTATTCGACTCTGCTGATTAATTTATTAGAAACAGCTCGGAAATTCCCCCTATAATATTGAGCGACAGCCGTCCATTGCGGTTATCTTCAATAAATTCGAGAAATGTTTTCTTGGCCAATCGTAATTAAATTGATATGATCCCAATTTAATCAATTTAATTCTCTCCATACTACGTACGGAGAGAGAGTGAACAATTTCCTACTTCGTTAGCTGCTTTGCTGACAAAACTGTTAAATTCAACCGTTTGCAAATTCAAATTTCATAGTATGTGTTTCACGCGGAAATTTATCACAATTTGGATTGCGCACGATGAAATAAAATATGTGGGTTGTTTCTGTAATGAACATTTTTTCATTCATTTCACGAAGCCCTTCAATTACCATGAAGAAGTTCGAAAATTCACAAGAAAATATTGTATATATCTTTACGGTTATCATCAAAAAAATCGAGTAAAAAAATTCTCGTCGTATCTTATTTAAATTGATATAGTTATTGTATTTCTGACTACGTATGAGGAACTAGTGAACATTTTCCCTAAATATTGTTCTGCTTTGCTGGTAAAGATGTTCAAATTCAGTAAATTGCTAAGTCAAATTTCAGGTGATGTGTTGCCCTTGTAAATTCATCATAATTTGGATTACATTACCCAAGATGAAGTGATAATGTGGGTCGTTTCGTATGGTGAGGATCATTTTGTTCAATTATTTGACGGTGGGGAGTACTTGTTTAGAGAATTCCGACTGAAATACAGTAGGAGTATAACCTTCATTGTTTCCTTTCAATAATATCGAGGGTAACTTTCACCTCAAATCTTATTTGAATCAATCATTACTGTACACTATACGACATATCAAACAATAGTGTACAGTTTCTCTATATCTTGACTTGTTTAGTCAACACATGTCAAGCTGATATCCCATGGTATGTTTCCCTCGCAAATTCATCATTATTTGGTGTACACATGATGAAATAATGATAATGTGGGTTGATTTGTGTTGTAAGAACCCTTTTATTATTTATTTGACAAAGATCTTCAACTGAATTGAAGTTGTTTAAAAATTCCCATTTGAATTGTATATCTCCTTATACCGCATCCTACGATAAAGTGGAGTAGAACCTCCGTTGTCTAATAGTAGTGTAATTGATAACGTAATTGTTATGGTGTACGTAATGGTGTACAATTTCTCTATATCTTTAATTGCATTGCTGGTAGAGAGATTTTATTCAATTTTTGTCAAGTTCATATGCCAGTTACGTGTTTCCCACGGAAATTCATCATAATATGAAATACACCAGATGGAATGATAATGTGAGTTGTTTTGTGTGCTAAGGAACATTTTTCAATAAATTGACGCAGCAGTTACATTAATTTGAAGTAATTCGACATTTTCCACTAACATTTTGTGTGGGTATACCATACCCATGCAGTTTTCTTCAACATTTTCAAGATGAACTTTTGTTGTCAAGTCCTGTTTAAATTGACATAATTATCGTATTTCTAACTGCGTATTAAGAAGGAGTTAACAGATACTCCATATCTTGAATTGTTTTGACAGTAACGGTGTTTAATCATCAATTTGCAAGTTCCTATTACGTGACATATATTTCCGACAGAAATTTACCTCAATTTGGTTTACACATGACGGAATGATCATGTGGGTCAGTTTGTGTGTTATCGAACTTTTTTTTTCAAGCATTTGACGATGCTGTTTAATTGATTTGAAGATGTTCGAATATTCTCAAGAAAATATTGTAAGGATATACCACATGGTATGTTTCCCTCGGAAAATCATCATTATTTTGTTTACAAATGATGGAATAATGATAATGTGGGTTGATTTGTGTAATAAGGATCATTTTAATATATATTTAACAAAGCTCTTTAACTGAATTTAAGTTGTTTGAAAATTCCTATTTGAATAGTATATCTCCTAACAGCTTCCTACAATAAATTCGAGAAAAACCTGTGTTGTCAAATCGTATTGTATTTGATAACGTAATTGTTTTCTATATTACGTAAGATAAATGGTGAACAATTTCTCTATATATTTAATTGCTTGCTGGTAGAGAGGTTTTATTCAATTATTGTCCCGTTCATTTTTCACGGTACGTGTTGCCCACGAAAATAATTAATAATATGATATACACCAGATGGAATGATAATGTGGGTTGTTTTAAGTGCTAAGGAACATTTTTCAATAATTTGACGCAGCTGTTACATTAATTTGAAGTAGTTCAACATTTTCCACTAAAATCTTGTAAAGGTATACCCTTGCAGTTTTCTTCAACATTTTCGTGTCGAACTTCTGTTCTCGGGTCCTGTTTAAATCGACATCACTATCGTATTTCTTAATGGGTATTAAGAAAGAGTTAACAGTTCCTCCATATCTTCAATTATTTTGACAGTAGCGGTGTTTACTTTATCAATTTGAGAGTTCCTATTCCATGGCATATGTGTCCGACGAAAATTTATCTCAATTCGGTTTACACATGACGGAATCATCATGTGGGTCATTTTGTGCGATAATGAACATTTTTTCAATCATTTGACAGTGCTGTTTAATTGATTTGAAGATGTTCGAAAATTCTCAAGAAAATATTGTAAGGGTATACCCTTACGGTTATCTTCAATAAATTCGAGAAAAGTTTTCTTGTCAAATCTTATTTAAATTCATATCGTTATTGTCTTTAATACCATGTATGATGAACTATCAAACATTTTCTCTACACCTTGTTTGGTTTTCCTGGTGGAGGTCTTTAAGACAATAATTTGCAAGGTCAAAACCCAGGGTAAGTGTTTCTCTCGAAAAATCAGCATAATTTGGATTGCACATGTTGAAATGGTAATGCGGGTCGATTTGGGTGACAAACATTTTATATTCAATTTGCGTTGGTGTTAAATTGATTTGAAGAAGTTCGAAAATTCCCGATAGGATAATGTATTCCATGGGATAACCTTGCAGTTCTCTTCAACAATTTCGAACTCAACTTTTGCTGTCAAATCCTATCTAAATTGACATAATTAATGTCTTCTAAGCTGCGTACAGAGGAATAATTTTCGCTATCTCCATAGCTTGAATTGATTTGCCAATAGATATGCTTTATTCATCAACTTGCAAGTTCGTATACCTTGGTGTTAATTCCGCCGCTAATTTATATTAATTTGATTTGCACTTGTTGGAATGATAATGTAGGTCGTTTTGTTCAATTATGAACATTTTTCATTCATGTGACGATACTGTACAATTGATTTGAAGAAGTTGAAAAATTAATTGTAAAATATTGTAAAGGTATGCCCTTACGGTTATCATCAATAATTTCGGGTAAATCTTTTTTCGTCAAATCCTATTTGAATTGATATAGTTATTGTATTTCTGACTACGTATGAGGAGGTAGTGAACATTTTCTCTATATATCTTGTTTTGCTTTGCTGGTAAAGATGTTCAATTCAGTAATTTGCTAAGTCAAATTCCAGGTGATGTAGTGCCCTCGGATATTCATCACAAATTTGGAGAACATTACCCAAGATGGAGTGATAATGTGGGTCGTTTCGTGTGATGAGGATCATTTTCTTCAATTATTCGACGGTCCAGTTTCGTTGATTTGAAGTTGTTTAAAAAGTTTCGACTGAAATACTGTAGGAGTATAATTTCTGCTGATTCCTTTCCATAACGTCGAGAATACCTCTTCACCTCAAATCCTATTTGAATCAACATCATGAATGTACACTATACGACATATCGAAAATAGTTTATAGTTTCTCTATATCGGGACTTGTTTATTCAAAACATGTCAAATTGATACCCTATGGCATGTTTCCCTCGGAAATTCCTTATTATTTTGTTTACATATGATGGAATAATGATAGTGTGGGTTGATTTGTGTAATAAGGATCATTTTAATATTTATTTAACAAAGCTCTTTGACTGAATTTAAGTTGATTGAAAATTCCTGTTTGAATAGTACATCTCCTAACAGCTTCCTACAATAAATTCGAGAAAACCTGTGTTGTCAAATCGTATTGTATTTGATAACGTGATTTTATTCTCTATTACGTATGATAAATGATGTACAAATTCTCTATATCTTCAATTGCATTGCTGGTTGAGAGGTTTTATTCAATTATTGTCCCGTTCATTTTTCACGGTACGTGTTGCCCACGAAAATAATTCATAATATGATATACACCAGATGGAATGATAATGTGGGTTGTTTTAAGTGCTAAGGAGCATTTTTCAATAATTTGACGCAGCTGTTACCTTAATTTGAAGTAGTTCAACATTTTCCACTAAAATCTTGTAAAGGCATACCCTTACAGTTTTTTTCAAAATTTTCGTGTTGAACTTCTGTTGTCGGGTTCTGTTTAAATCGACATCATTATCGTATTTCTAACTGGGTGATAAGTAAGAGTTAACACTTCTCCATATTTTCCATTATTTTGACAGTAGCGGTGTTTAATTTATCAATTTGAGAGTTCCTATTCCATGGCATATGTGTCCGACGAAAATTGATCTCAATTCGGTTTGCACATGACGGAATGATCATGAGGGTCATTTCGTGCGACAATGAACATTTTTTCAAGCATTTGACGATGCTGTTTAATTGATTTGAAGATGTTCGAAAATTCTCAAGAAAATATTGTAAGGGTATACCCTTACGGTTATCTTCAATAAATTCGAGAAAAGTTTTCTTGTCAAATCTTATTTAAATTCATATCGTTATTGTCTTTAATACCATGTATGATGAACTATCGAACATTTTCTCTACACCTTGTTTGGTTTTCCTGGTGGAGGTCTTTAAGACAATAATTTGCAAGGTCAAAACCCAGGGTAAGTGTTTCTCTCGAAAAATCAGCATAATTCGGATTGCACATGTTGAAATGGTAATGCGGGTCGATTTGGGTGACAAACATTTTATATTCAATTTGCGTTGGTGTTAAATTGATTTGAAGAAGTTCGAAAATTCCCGATAGGATAATGTATTCCATGGGATAACCTTGCAGTTCTCTTCAACAATTTCGAACTCAACTTTTGCTGTCAAATCCTATTTAAATTGACATAATTAATGTCTTCTAAGCTGCGTACAGAGGAATAATTTTCGCTATCTCCATAGCTTGAATTGATTTGCCAATAGATATGCTTTATTCATCAACTTGCAAGTTCGGGTTCCTTGGTGTTAATTCCGCCGCTAATTTATATTAATTTGATTTACACTTGTTGGAATGATAATGTAGGTCGTTTTGTTCAATTATGAACATTTTTCATTCATGTGACGATACTGTACAATTGATTTGAAGAAGTTGAAAAATTAATTGTAAAATATTGTAAGGTATACCCTTACGGTTATCATCAATAATTTCGGGTAAATCTTTTTTCGTCAAATCCTATTTGAATTGATATAGTTATTGTATTTCTGACTACGTATGAGGAGGTAGTGTACATTTTCTCTATATCTTGTTCTGTTTTGCTGGTAAAGATATTCAATTCAGTAATTTGCTAAGTCAAATTCCAGGTGATGTAGTGCCCTCGGTTATTCATCACAATTTGGATTACATTACCCAAGATGGAGTGATAATGTGGGTCGTTTCGTGTGATGAGGATCATTTTGTTCAATTATTTGACGTTCCAGTTTTATTGATTTGAAGTTGTTTAAAAAGTTTCGACTGAAATACTGTAGGAGTATAATTTCTGCTGAATCCTTTCCATAACGTCGAGAATAACTCTTCACCTCAAATCCTATTTGAATCAACATCATTATTGTACGCTATACGACATATCATAAATAGTTCACAGTTTCTCTATATCGGGACTTGTTTATTCAACACATGTCAAATTGATATCCCATCGCATGTTTCCTTAGGAAGTTCATCATTATTTTGTTTACACATGATGGAATAATAATAATGTGGGTTGATTTGTGGGTTAAGGATCATTTTAATATTTATTTAACAAAGCTCTTTGACTGAATTTAAGTTGTTTGAAAATTCCTGTTTGTATAGTACATCTACTAACAGCTGCCTACAATAAATTCGAGAAAAACCTGTGTTGTCAAATCATATTGTATTTGATAACGTGATTTTACTCTATATTACGTATGATGAATGGTGTACAAATTCTCTATATTTTCAATTGCATTGCTGGTTGAGAGGTTATATTCAATTATTGTCCCGTTCATTTTTCACGGTACGTGTTTCCCGCGAAAATAATTCATAATATGATATACACCAGACGGAATGATAATATGGGTTGTTTTAAGTGCTAAGGAACATTTTTCAATAATTTGACGCAGCATATGGAATGATAATGTCTGTTGTTTTAAGTGCTAAGGAACATTTTCAATAATTTGAAGTAGTTCAATATTTTCCACTAAAATCTTCTTAAGGTATACCCTTGCAGTTTTTTTCAACATTTTCGTGTTAAACTTCTGTTGTCGGGTCCTGTTTAAATCGACATTATTATCGTATTTCTAACTGGTATTGAGAAAAAGTTACCAGTTTACCGTATTTTCAATTATTTTGACAGTAGCGGTTTTTAATTTATCAATTTCAGAGTTCCTATTCCATGGCATATGTGTCCGACGAAAATTTATCTCAATTCGGTTTACACATGACGGAATGATCATGTGGATCATTTTGTGCGACAATGAACATTTTTTCAAGCATTTGACGATGCTGTTTAATTGATTTGAAGATGTTCGAAAATTCTCAAGAAAATATTGTAAGGGTATACCCTTACGGTTATCATCAATAAATCCGAGAAAAAAAATTCTTGTCAGATCTATTTAAATTCATATCGTTATTGTCTTTTATGCCATGTATGATGAACTATCGAACATTTTCTCTACACCTTGTTTGGTTTTCCTGGTGGAGGTCTTTAAGTCAATAATTTGCAAGGTCAAAACCCAGGGTAAGTGTTTCTCTCGAAAAATCAGCATAATTTGAATGACACATGTTGAAATGATAATGCGGGTCGATTTGGGTGACAAGCATTTTATATTCAACTTGCGTTGGTATTAAATTGATTTGAAGAAGTTCGAAAATTTCCGAAAAGATAATTTATTTCATGGGGTAACCTTGCAATTTTCTTCAACAATTTCGAACTCAACTTTTGCTGTCAAAACCTATTTAAATTGACATAATTAATGTCTTCTAAGCTGCGTACAGAGAAATAATTTTCGCAATCCCCATAGCTTGAATTTATTTGCCAATAGATATGCTTTATTCATCAACTTGCAAGTTCGTATTCCTTGGTGTTAATTCCGCCGCCAATTTATGTTAATTTGATTTACACTTGTTAAATGATAATGTGGGTCGTTTTGTTCAATTATGAGCATTTTTCATTTATATGACGATACTGTTCAATTGATTTGAAGCCGTTGAAAAATTCATTGTAAAATATTGTAAAGGTATACCCTTACGGTTTTCATCAATAACTTCGAGTAGAATTTTTATGTCAAATTCTATTTGAATTGATATAGTTATTGTATTTCTGACTACGTATGAGGAACTAGTGAACATTTTCTATATATCTTGTTTTGCTTCGCTGGTTAAGATGTTCAATCCAGTTATTTACTTAGTCAAATTCCAGGTGATGTGTTGCCCTCGGATATTCATCAAAATTTGGATTACATTACCCAAGATGGAATGATATTGTGGGTCGTTTCGTGTGATGAGGATCATTTTGTTCAATTATTTGACGTTCAAGTTTCATTTATTTGAAGTTGTTCAAAAAAATTCGACTGAAATACTGTAGGAGTATAATTTCTGCTGAATCCTTTCCATAACGTCGAGAATAATTCTTCCCTCAAATCCTATTTGAATCAACTTCATCATTGTAGACTAAATGACATATCAAAAACAGTTTACAGTTCCCCTATATCGGGACTTGTTTATTCAACACATATCAAATTGATACCCCATCGCATGTTTCCCTCGGAAATTCATCATTATTTTGTTTACACATGATGGAATAAAAAATAATGTGGGTTGATTTGTGTAATAAGGATCATTTTATTATTTATTTAACAAAGCTCTTTGACTGAATTTAAGTTATTTGAAAATTCCTGTTAGAATAGTACATCTCCTAACAGCTTCCCACAATAAATTCGAGAAAAACCTGTGTTGTCAAATCGTATTGTATTTGATAAACGTAATTTTAATCTATATTC
>SDVV010024590.1:0-12561 GCA_016164225.1 Gammarus roeselii
ATATTTATTTATAGGTGTGTGTGTGTGTGTGTGTGTGTGCTATTTTAACGTCGTGAAATGCTTTATAGTTTCATGTTTTCTTTAATGAAAGCGTTCGTTTTACAATTTTGATTTCAAAATGTGTTTTAATAGTATCATCGGTTAAACACAATCACTAAAAACACATACCGATGTTCTCCACAAAGTTCCTCATTTTGCAATATCACCAGACATCAAGTATGTTTGTCCACTTGCCATGAATCATGAAATAATTACTCATGACCTTCAACTCTGAACACGAGCAATTATTCTCAGTTCGAGCAGTTCGTGAACCATTGCAGTTAACGAACGAATAGAACTTTGTCTCAGGCATCGCTCTTTCTAGTAGAGATTAAATATTTATGAGGCATTACAATTCATGAAAATGTAATAAAAGCTATAAAACCTCAGCGTTGGTAAAGCAGAAATTTTGGTAGTGCAGTCGAGCAAGCGGAAGACCAAGATTGGCTACTCCAATCGTAACTGTCGATTCTATGCGCTCTGCAACGTCGGACGTGGTGTTTAGCTCTGTGAACACATGGCATAGTCGTTCTTACCTTGCGGCTGCAATTGATATCTCAAGACATTGATCGTGTCAACATTCAGTTCATTATTTAAGGGATCTAATATCGTTATTTTGATTAGTTGACGAAGATGGATGATGTTCTTCCTATTGATCAGGTCTTAATTTACGAAATTAACAGCAATGCATATCACAGTTAAATTATTATATTTACCAATTGTCCAAAGCTTCCGGGAGGCATTCTCCTTGGTTCGAAATAATATTGCAAGTACCTGCTTTCTACTCTTTCTTTAATATACAAATTATTGGCACAATAAATTGATGGGTTGCCAATTTTTGTCAGGAAACATCTAATATGAATGAAATGTTACCAAAAACATCTAATATGTGTGGCATGGAACAGAAAACATCTAATATGTATGACATGGTAGTGAAAACACATAATATGTATGACATGCTACTGGAAACATCTCACATGTATGACATGATACTGAAAACATCTAATATGTATGAAATGGTACTGAAAACATTTTACATGTATGACATGATACTGAAAACATTTAATATGTATGAAATGGTATTGGAAACATCTTACATGTATGACATGATACTGAAAACATCTAATATGTATGAAATGGTACTGAAAACATTTTACATGTATGACATGATACTGAAAACATTTAATATGTATGAAATGGTATTGGAAACATCTTACATGTATGACATGATACTGAAAACATCTAATATGTATGAAATGGTACTGAAAACATTTTACATGTATGACATGATACTGAAAACATTTAATATGTATGAAATGGTACTGAAAACATCTTACATGTATGACATGATACTGGAAACATTTAATATGTATGACATAGTACTGAAAACATCTAAAATGTATGACATGGTACTGGAAACATCTAATATGTACGACATGGTACTAATATGAGTGAGTGTCTCCAGATAACCAGGTTAGTGAGTAAGCGACAGGATGGTCGTTGTTTTATCATGTTATGCAAAGTGGAGGGATGTTGCATGCATTCTCTGAAGACTCGCGGAACATAACAAATACATTCAGCGACATTCGTATTCTGCAGGCCCACTGTCCAGGTATGGACTCAATGATGTGTCTGCAGGCCCACTGTCCAGTCATGGACTCAATGATGTGTCTGCAGGCCCACTGTCCAGGTATGGACTCAATGATGTGTCTGCAGGCCCACTGTCCAGGCATGGACTCAATGATGTGTCTGCAGGCCCACTGTCCAGGTATGGACTCAATGATGTGTCTGCAGGCCCACTGTCCAGGTATGGACTCAATGATGTGTCTGCAGGCCCACTGTTCAGGTATGGACTCAATGATGTGTCTGCAGGCCCACTGTCCAGGTATGGACTCAATGATGTGTCTGCAGGCCCACTGTCCAGGTATGGACTTAATGATGGGTCTGCAGGCCCACTGTCCAGGTATGGACTCAATGATGTGTCTGCAGGCCGTCATATAATAGAACAGAAACTTGAGTGCAAACTCTTGCCTCGGAATAGGCTCAACACAAAATTTTTGATTTCATTCACTGAAAACAAGTTGTTATCTGGTGGTGCGCTTTCCAGCTGATGTGTTGAACGCTTTGGTGTCTACAAATATGAGCTAATTGTGCTTCTCCAGTCATTTTTGCCGGTCGATGGATGCGTCGCGTCGTGATTACTGAGTTTCACCTCCAAACGAGCAACTCCGTCTCGTCAACAATGTGTGCAACACTATCAAAAAATGATATCATTAATGCCAAAATAGTGTGGTGACTCTCTTTCATTTGCAGTGTCTCAGTCGATCGACACCGTCATTATGAAAGTGTAGTTGACTCTGTCTGGTGTCAACGCTGCGAACTCAAACAACTTCACAAATTGCAGTTTATTGAGTTCAAGTTCACTGCCTTCGGCGTCGGTAATTTCGCATGTTACTCAAAGGAAAGCTTCTGGCGGGCATGTGGGGCGTCCCCGTCTGGCATAGGCCTTAAAGATCCTTCCTTGCACGTAGGCCTCATAGAGGCCATAACGGAATGATGAAGAGACTGCTAAGGCGGACATGATCTCATTTACGCTCTGGAAGACATCTAGCGGCGATTGAAGTCTGAGTGAGGCAGCAATTAGAGTGACACATGCTGGGCACAGCACTAAAATAGTGTTGTGGTACTTTTACGTAACACATCCAGGAAGAATACAGAGATTAAACGTGTAGTTATTGTACAGCGTCCGTAAAAAAACTACGATAACCATTATTGTGCAAAGCCCTTACGCTTGCTAAGTTCAAATTGTTAAATACAAATTATCCAAAAAATCACGGACAGCGGTAGATATATGACTAATCATTTGGGAATTATCTTCATGGTTCGATGACTATGAAAGTGAGTTATGTAGGTTAGGGAAACAGAGAAATCCAAAAAAGATGAATTAAGAAACGCATGACGGGTTTCAACGTCCGTTATCTCATCAGATGGCCGTCTCAAGATACGCATGACGGGTTTCAACGTCCGTTATCTCATCAGATGGCCGTCTCAAGATACGCATGACGGGTTTCAACGTCCGTTATCTCATCAGGTGGCCGTCTCAAACGGATAACATATTTAATTAAACAATACTAAATTGTAGGTCTTACAGACACGAACAAAGTATTCATGCAACGGAAAGATGTGGAGGTAAAAACACCAAAACTGAACCAACTGTTTCGAGTTACAAGAGTGGATACTGTCTAAGATGTCAATGTGATGTGATGCAGTTCAGAAGACCGATGCGATGGATGGCTTCGTCATCGTTCATTGGAACAGCTTGGAGAATCCCTGCATCCAGCGTTATGAAGACCGGACACGATGAACACTGAATAATAGGAAGACATACTGTCTTCACAGATAATTGGAAGTTTTACGCCTTCGTGGTGGATGAGCCACCACTGCAGCACGTCTAGTACCACTCCTCCTCTGCTTGAAGATGAAAGATTTTACAGGAACCGATTTTTTAGTAAACAGCACTCTTAACCAATGGAGGCAAGCCCGTGTCCGGCTTTCACCATGCTGGATGCAAGGATTCTCCAAGGTGTTTCAATGAACGAAAACGAAGCCGTCCATTGCATCGGTCTTCGGAACTGCCAAACTCGCATCTAAATTTTCCCAATGTTTACTTCTGTAATTCAAAAGAGTTTGTTCGTTTTTTTGATTACCTAACGTCGCAAGTTTTCCGTATAGCATAAGTACTTGATTCATGGCTATACGACCAACAATTTAATTTTGTTCGATGGAATATATTTCGATCGCCCATAAGCAATGATCATCAGAGAAATGGTCTGTGGAACATAGGAAGAAACATTCAAAATTTTGTATAGTGTTATAAAAAATTTGCATTATTCCACAATAATTGAGTCAATTTCAGACTAAATAAAATCCTACAAATGAGAGCAAAATATAATAATGACATGAACAATGACGAAGGAATTTATAAAAATGTTATCGACAGACTGAAGTCATTTAGGGAAAAAAATACTGCGATAAAATAATTCGAAGTGGAAATAATTCCTAGAGCACTAGCAAGCGAAAGGATGTAAAAAAGACATGGAGGTAATTTGATTCGGAAATTTTATCGATTAAATCGTTTTGGGTAACTAGCAATTTTTCTGTAACATAAACACTTTAAAAAAAATAAAGTATAAGAGCAGCAAAGAGGAAGTTGAGGGACCATTGTCACTGGGAAATCTTTAGGGTCCAGTTAAAATTACTTCTTTGTCTGTTGATAGTGGGTGATTCTTGTTTGATCAATATGGCTTTCATAAAATTACCGAATCTTGTTTGTCATTTTGCTTCGCTATGGCACTCCTACTTGGCAACATCTAGGAGCCTGTGACATTGAAATTATCTTCTTCAATGTATTTTTTTTGTATGGAAGCGTGTTGCTTCATTCTTTGACAGTTGTGGTGTTATGCCCAATGGAGCAGTTCTGCGCACTGTTACTATGCGCCCGATCGCAAATGTATGAACCATCGGTTACAAAGATAAAGACCTTACTTCTAATTTCACGTTTTGTTTACAACATCCCTGCACCGAGATTGTATGTTTAACAGTATGTATTTACACATTTGCATTTCCTCCAGACGTTTGGATGTAAACATACAACCATAAAACTTACCTAACTACATACAATTTGATTCAAATTAAGTTGGAATAAAACGCGAAATTAAGAATAGGGTCTCTATCTTTGTAACCGATAGCACCTGTACACCACATCGAACTCTTTCGTTATCGGTTTGCTTTTGTTTTTGACTTATAAATGTTTAAACCTTCTGTTCCTTCCGGTAATATTTGTTGAGTGTAAGCTTTACCTTGGAATCTGTGAACCGGGCATCTTTTTAAAATTAATATTTGAAGATCCTTTTCAGTCTTTTTATCAGTGGATGTCATTTGGTTTCGGAAGAAAAATTTAAGAGCACTGGTCAAAATAATTGGTCTTAGTCTGCCCTTCCTATTGCTGCTCTGTAATCTCCGTTCCAATCCCTTCGACGTCACCAATTATCCTTCTCCCATCCTCTTATACGTTATTTGTGCTTCCTCGACAGGTGTCGTTCGAGTAAAGAATTTTCCTCTTGTGTTCGACTGGTCTTAGTATGTCCAGGGTCCTGGCTCGGGGTTACCACTACCTGTGTGTCTGTTCTTGCTTCTATTGCTCGTCTTCAGTCCTTCTTGTTGGAGTGCATTTTTGATCAAGAAATTTTGAAATATGTTCCTCAACTTAAGACTTTGTGAAATTATTATTAACGAGCAGTTGTCAGTTGCATTTTTACTCAGCAATAATCAGAGTTCATGATGAAGAGTTCAGTGGAGTAAGTTTGTGGTCACTCCTTCTTGGCATCGGTCGGGGAAATTCTGTAAAAAAAATTAGACACAACGTTTGTACAGAGAAAACGTCGGTTAGACGATTTCTGACTATCAATGTGTCGGGGAATTGTAGCCGTTCCTTAGATTCGAATTCAGAAGTGATATTTAGCTAATTTAGGACTGGTAATTTCAAGTGTAGTCTAGATGAATGTCAGTTGACAGAAATTATCCAGCACTATAAAGATGTATCTGTTGGAGACTGGCGGTTTCAGAGACGGATTGTTGGTGAACACTGTATTTTCAAGGTTGTACTAGTAATCTGCTGGTGTTGGTACGAAAGAGTTTAGTCATGCTAACTTCATTACTCTGCAGGTAAGTTGCCCATCTGTTGATGGAAAGACTGTTTCGGTTGTACAAATTAACAAGAGCTTTCCATGATCATTATCGGAATTTCACCGCGAGGAGGCAAAACAGGTTGGTTATCTGCTTTGTCTATAATGATATTGACCGTTTCCTTTACGGTGAAAAACCTGATAGGTCTGTGTATAGAGCAGGAGTTGGTGGCCGGGAACAGTTTGTTCAAGAAGCGAGATATCCACATGTACACATGGGTAAGGATGACCCGTGGTGCAGTGGTGGAGAGAGCACTGATGGATTTTGTGCTGATATCGATCAGAGTGGTGGGGAGGCTGTTGTATGTGCGGATGTTGAGAGGGGAGGGTGGAGGAGTGTCTGGCCATCTGCTGGTGGAAGGTAGATTAATAGTGGAGCAGAAGTGGAAGGGCAACAAACAAGTTGGAGGAGGAAGATTGGTAGTGAAAGTGAGTGGACTGAATGTGAGAAATAGAGCCGAGGAGTTCCAGCAGGCGTTGAGGGAAGAATATGACAACGTGAGAGGACAGGACCTGAGAGATGTGAAGGAAAAATGGGAGATGTTAAGGAATGCGTTGCTGAGATGTGCGAAGAAGGTGCGTGGTGCGCGCCGTGTGGGCGGGTGCAAAAGGAAAGGTTGCGAGTGGTGGAACGAGAAGGTTAAACTGGCGGTGGCACGGAAAAGAGGAGCGTTTGAGGAATGGTTGCAGGTGAAGTCGGTGGTGGCTTATGAGAGTTACAAAAGAGAGGAGAAACGAGGTGAAGCGGGTGGTGAGGAGAGCCAAAAGGGACGATGATGCAAGGTGGGGCAGACGGTCGTGAAAGAATTTTGAGGCGAACAAAAAGATGTTCTGGAAAGAGGTGAAGAGAGTGAGAAATGGAGAGACCGAAAAGGAGGAAGTGGTGAAAGATGAAAACGGCCAATTGTTGTTGGAAAGTGGTGATGTACGGACGAGGTGGGCCGAGTATTTTGATGTGTTGTTGGATGTCGAGGGTGACAGAGAGGCTGACATTGTTGCTGTGGGTGGTGGTGCTCGGATGCCAGTTTTGGGAGAAAAACTTGTATCGGACATTACCAGGGAGGAGGTGCAGGAGGCGGTGGAGGTGATGAAAGCAGGGAAAGCCCCTGGTTTGGATGGCGTTGCGACCGAGTGCCTGAAGAAGGGTGGAGTAACGATTGTCGAATGGTTGGTGAGGTTACTGAACTTGTGTTTTGTGGCAGGCATAGTACCGATTGAGTGGTGCAGTGCCTGCATTGTTCTGCTATATAAGGGCAAGGGCGATAAAAATGAATGCTGCAACTCGAGAGGTATCAGTCTGTTATGTGTGGTTGGTAAGTTGTTCGGGAGAGTGCTGATCAAAAGGATTATAGACTGTATGAACTGCATAATTGGAGAATAACAGTGTGGATTTAGGAGTGATGGAGGGTGTGTCGATCAGGTTTTTGCAGTGAGACAGGTCTGTGAGAAGTACCTTGCCAAAGGAAAGGATCTGTTCTGTGCCTTCATGGATCTGGAGAAGACATACGACAGAATTGACAGGGAAGCGCTGTGGAGGGTGTTGCGTTTGTATGGAGTGGGCGGACATCTGTTGAAAACGGGGCAACGTTTCTATGTTGGCAGCCGAGCATGTGTCAGAGTGGGGAGCGAGGTGAGTGATTGGTTCACAGTGAAAGTGGGACCGAGACAAGGTTGCGTGATGTCTCCTTGGCTGTTCAATATCTATATGGATGGAGTGGTCAGGGAGGTGAACGCGAGTGTGCTGGGTCGTGGCTTGAACTGTTGTTAGCGAATGGGTGGAGTTGGCAGTTGAGCAAGTTGCTATTTGCTGATGATACGGCCCTGGTTGCGGATTCAGTGGAGAAGCTATGTAGATTAGTGTCTGTGTTTGGTAGAGTGTGTGAGAGGAAGAAGCTTCGAGTGAACGTGGGTAAGATTAAAGTAATGAGATCCTCGAGGACTGTCGATGCGAGCAAAATTAGTGTCCCTCTAAATGGAGAGCTCTTGGAGGAAGTTCAGTGTTTTAAGTATCTGGGCCCCCATGTGGAGATAACTGAACTAGTGGAAACTGAAGTGAAGGCGCGAGTGAAGGAGGGGTGTAAGGTGTTGGGTGCACTGAAGAGTGTAATGAGCTGTAGGACGTTGGGGATGGAAGCAAAGTGAGGGCTGTATAAGGGTGTTGTTGTCCCAACTGTGCTCTACGGAGCTGAGACTTGGACGGTGAGAGCAAAGGAGAGAAGAAGGTTGGATGCTTTCGAGATTAAATGTTTGAGGAGCATGGCTCGAGTAACGCTGAGAGACCGGAACACCAACGACGTGGTTCGAATCAGAACAGGGATGGTGAAGAAGTTGGAGGACAGAGTGTATTCGCGTGTTCTGAGATGGTTCGGGCACATGGAGAGGATGAATGAAGGGAGATTGATGGAAAGGTGATGAATGCGGAGGCGAGTGGTCGCAGGCTCAGAGGTAGACCGATGTTTGGGTGGATAGATGGTGTGGAGCCGGCGTTAGGAATGAGAGACATGTATGTTGTTTGAAACACCGGCATCGTGTTGCCCGGCAAGCAGCCTTTTCGAAAAATCCCCACTTGACAAAGTGTGGTACTGAAGTTACAGAATCTTGCCATGAAGACACGTTGATAGATGTTGTTATACTTAAATATTTTCCTACAATCATAGGAATTGTTCTGTTGTTGGAAGGTAACAATAATATATTTAAATGTATTGATATGTAAAAGGTGTTGCAGAAATTTTGTTTTGAATTCACTTCAAAACTTTGAGAAGTAGTTTACATTACTTAAAAATGTGATTTGAAATATTTTATTGAGAAAGAATTTCAGCAGGCAGATGGTTTAAAATAATGTTGTTGTTAACTAGTTTAATTTTCAAGGTTATCCTTTGTTGACCACATATTGAACCTGGCATTGGTTATCATCAGGAATTGCCTTGTCAATGGTTTGATAGTTTTCAATTATCAAAGATAGTAAATGGTGAAAGGCGAAGATGTCATACCTGATAGCAATGGTGTCGTGTAGAAACTTGTTTTTCATGATTTGTTTCCGTGTTTGAGAAGTAGTGTACTACTCATGAGATAAATTCAGGAAACATTGTGGAGAAGGGGGATTTCAACCGACAGGGAATTTGTCTACATGCTATGAAGGTATAGTTAAGGTGTCGTGAAGAAATTTGTTTTTCTTGATTTGTTTCCGTGTTTTGAGAAGTAGCGAGCTTCTATTGAGATAAGTTTCAGAAACATTTGAAAAGGGGAATTTCAACCGACAAGGAGTTAATAAAGTAGACCTTTCTTGTCTACATGCTATCAAAGTTATACTGAAGGTGTCATGAAGAATTTGTTTTTCTTGATTTGTTTCCGTGTTTTGAGAAGTAGCGAGCTTCTATTGAGATAAGTTTCAGAAACATTTGAAAAGGGGAATTTCAACCGACAAGGAGTTAATAAAGTAGACCTTTCTTGTCTACATGCTATCAAAGTTATACTGAAGGTGTCATGAAGAATTTGTTTTTCTTGATTTGTTTCCGTGTTTTGAGAAGTAGCGAGCTTCTATTGAGATAAGTTTCAGAAACATTTGAAAAGGGGAATTTCAACCGACAAGGAGTTAATAAAGTAGACCTTTCTTGTCTACATGCTATCAAAGTTATACTGAAGGTGTCATGAAGAATTTGTTTTTCTTGATTTGTTTCCGTGTTTTGAGAAGTAGCGAGCTTCTATTGAGATAAGTTTCAGAAACATTTGAAAAGGGGAATTTCAACCGACAAGGAGTTAATAAAGTAGACCTTTCTTGTCTACATGCTATCAAAGTTATACTGAAGGTGTCATGAAGAATTTGTTTTTCTTGATTTGTTTGCTTGTTGAGCAGGAGTACACTTCTCTTGTGATAAGTTCAGGATTTTTTTTGGAAAAATGAATTTCAACCGACAAGGTGTTAATAAGGTAGACCTTTGTTGTCCACAGGCTATTAAAGTTATAATGAATGTGTCGTGAAGAAACTTGTTTTTCATGATTTGTTTCTATGCTTTGAGAAGTGATGCGCTTCTCACGAAATTGGGTTCGAAAACGTTTTGGAAAGGCAGGATTTTAATTGATAAGTGTTCAAGTAGACTTCATCATCTACTCAGCTAGTAAGAGGATAGTGGTTAGAAAATTATTACCTAGAGGAAAATTGAACAAATTTTCAAGATGCCGCTAACTGTGGAAGTAACGTTGGAACATCTCACCCGTAGTAAGGGGACTTATAAGGGCTTCATCACCTCACTAATTCCAAAGTTGAAGCTATGTTGCAGTGCAGACCCCTTCAATTCCCCAGACATTTAGATGCTCTTGCTATGAATTTGAAACTAACTGAAGGGTACATTTGTAAGGTAGTGGATCTGCAGAAACAGATTCAAGAAAAGGCAGGTACGAGATGTAACAGTCAGCGAGGCCACATTATGCAATTTGTCAGCGAAACATGACAAAGAGTTGGAAGAGATTCGCTTGAGCAACAGAAAGTGCAACCGCTTGATCGATGAGACACGAGTTGGTCCGCCCAGCAATGTAACTCTAAAAGTTAGTGATGCAAGGAGGGCTGCAAAGAGGCTGTTACCAACTCTAGATATAATGGATTTTCAGGGGATATACTTTCTTTTAATAGTTTCTGGCAGTCATTTACAGCTCTGGATCAGAATCCAGACTTTGGGCCTTTTGAAAAACTTAATTACATAAGTAGCAAGCTGAAGGGTGCCGCTCAAGGCGTGTTGATGGATTTCATACCAACAAATGAAGCATGTCCTCAAGCATAAAACAGACTTCACAACGATTCTATGGCCTGGAGATCCCAAGGATCCTGACAGTCCCATAGACACCTATCGCTTCAAGGTCATCCTTTTTGGAGCAACCTGCTCACAATTCATTCTGAATGCCACGATTGACCACCACTTGGAGAAGTACGGTGAACAAACGACATCACAGACAAGATGAAGAGGAACATCTGTGTTGACAATCTCTTGATAACTGCATCAACAAAGGCAGAGGTAAAGGGAATGGGCAACAAATGACCCAGAGTTCAAGGTAATGAGACAAAGAGAAGGAGAGTCAGATGTCAGACCCACTGTCTCTGTCCTGGGATTTAGATGGGACATAGTCCAGGAAACCTTAGCAGTAGCTCCCAAGGAGTTATAATCATGAAGCCAACTAGGAGAATCGTCTTGCTAGGTTTAACCGCACAATTTGATCCTCTTGGAATAATGACCCCCATCACCATCAAGGCGAAATTCTTAGTGAAGGAAATCTGACTGTCACAGGTGAGTTGGGATGATGATCTCCCTGAAGTCATTGAAATAAAATGGAAGAAGATCAAGAAAGAGTTGTCAATTATGGGTGACATACCTATCAAACGCAATGCAGAAATGGGTAAGATAATGACCCTACACACATTTGTAGATGCTTCCACAGTGGCATATGGAGCCTTTGTGTATGGGGTCAGCGAGAGTGAGGCCACACTGTTAATGGCAAAGAGACTGTTTGCACCTGAAAACTCCTCCTGTGCTCAGGTTGGAATTGACTGCAGCACTACTTGGAGCAAGGCTCACCAGGTATGTATGTGAGGCTTATGAAAAGGAAGTCAACATTGAGGCCATCCATATGTGGTCTGACAGTCAAGTTGCCTTGGGTTGGATCCATTCTGCATGCCCATTATAGGCTTACATGCCAAACCGGAAGCTAGACATAAAGAAAGCTCTCCCTAATGCCTATTGGCACTATGTTCTCTAAAGTCAAAATCCAGCTGACTTGAGGAGCCAGCCCGAGGAAAATCAACTAAGTCACCTGTGGCAGCATGAACCTATAAACATAGTGAAACTTCAGGAGTGGGAAACTATTCTGCTTAAGTGCACACAGCAACACTAAATAAAGCAGAAGAGATCCCACCACCAGATCATTCCATACTTGGTGCAAACAAATGTCGCACGTTCAAGAAGTTGATCAACATATGGGGTGGGTGAAGAAGCTCATCGAGTGCCTTAAGGGTGAGTTGGTATCCGAAGGTAAGAAACAACCAAAGAGTCTGATTCTCGAGGAGATGGAATGGGCCGAGAACTGGGCAATCAACGGTCTTCAACAAGAAGCCTTTGCGGATGAGATATAATTCTTTCGCAATCCCAGTTCAAACGGCTCCACCCTATAGTAGATGCATCTCAAACTAATACTTAGAGGTGACAAATCATGCAGTTGTGGTAAGCAGACTCGTCGATGCTGAGTTCTACTCCCTTTAGGCATCGGATTGTCGAAGAAAGCCACGGATGTGAGCTTACGTCAAAGGTGTTGGATACCGAGAGCCAGACAGAGGATCAAGAACACACCTAGGCAGTGCATGCAATGTAGATGGGAATGTTGATGGTCCGTGGACCACCAACATGGATCATGAAAAATGAGACTGTGACACACAAGGCGAAACAACCTGGCTGATAGCCACTGCAAGTTGATTCGCTATAGACCCTTTTTAGTAACATTCCACTGGAGCACAGCGTCTCGTACAGCGGGTATGTTACCCATCAAGTCTGTTGCAAACATCATTTTGCGGTAACTGGTGTAGATTATGCCGGTTCCCTTTGTGTGCGACTTGTACTCATGTGCATCCACACGAGCGGTTCACCTGTAAGTGGCCAAGGACCTGTACGCTGGAGCATTCCAAAGAACCCTTCGAAGATTCTCCTCTCGCTGTTTCTTTCCCAAATGTTGGTCAGTGCATTAAAATGTTGTTGTTTATGCTATTGTTTTTGAACCCAAATAATACATATACATATAT
>SDVV010024591.1:0-12561 GCA_016164225.1 Gammarus roeselii
ATATATATTTATATGTTAATTTTAACTTGCGACAATATTCCTGTTACTGTAAAATAATCCTACCATTATTTTTCTGTTCTTAAATAGACATAATTGCATTGAAGTACCAATTGTTTACGTTACCAAGAGAAACCTTCGTGTCAATCGTCTCTTCCCTCGCCAGAGCTCGTCACCACACCACCCAGCTGCTGCCTAGCTCTGCATTATGTAATACCGCGTAGCTCAATAACAGCTTTGAAATTTGCTGTCGAGGCAAAGCCCTGGAATATTTGAAATATTTTTAGCGGTTCGTTCGTCCGAGTGTAAATATTCAACGTTATAGCAACCGCTTCACTGATGCTCCTCGGCCAATATTTTATGCTTCTTGGCCTTTCTAAAATCATGACGGACGTTGCTAGCCTTGCTGTAAATTTGTGGGCTGGAAGTGAGGACGGGCACATGAATTCCCCAGCTTGCTTTTCTTATTCATTGCAATCCTTTGCAAAACAATAAACATTCTCTGCATAGATCTGTCTGCCAACACATCGCAGTTATCCCCGCCAGCCAGATTATGGTACATGTGTTGGCTGTGTGGTGCAAATCCCTATTATTTAATCTAATAAATCTAGTTTCACTCTCAAAAATACGAACTCGCAGAGACGAATCAACTCCGATGCCGATATACAGACGGAAATTCTGAAATTGTTAAATGACCAATACTTGGAAAAAATCTAGTTTCCATAAAAAATCCTGGTGAAAAATAAACCTAATCAAAACGGCTTCATTTTCTGCCTCCGCGTCGAATAATAGAACAATATTTCAATAAAAGTAGCGTTCAAAAATAATGTTCATGGTATATTTTCTAATGAGATGATTTCTGTTTGAATCGTTCTGAATATGAATTCTTGGAAAAAAATTCAAGCTTATAATTGTATCGTAATACAAGATAGGTTTGGGGTCTTCTCGGCTCTATAAATGGTTAAAAAAAACGGAGTTCACTGAGAACCCTTATTTTTTTCTAATATTAAATAGAACATTTGAATGTTCATTTCAGGTGCTGAAACCAGACTGCGAAACCATTGCGCGCGTGGCAGGAGATTTACATTTTAAAATATTCAACACATCAGGGGAACAGTGTTCTTTATTTATCCAAAACAGAGTTCATACATATGTCTTCCCCACCAAATTATTCCTAAGGTATTTTTGAGTCAAATACTGGGAAAAGTCATCAGTATTGCGTCGAGGAAGGCCTCAAGAAGTGACGTCAGAGGAGATGATATTAATAAGTTCCCACGTCAACTCCTGATGGGAACACCGTAAGATATGTCAACTCCTGATGGGAAGACCGTAAGATATGTCAACTCATGATGGAAAGACCGTAAGATATGTCAACTCCTGATGGGAAGACCGTAAGATATGTCAACTTCTGATGGGAAGACCGTAAGATTTGTTATTCACAATTTCAGTTTCTTGCCTTACTCCAAGCACTGCAACAATTCCCACATTAATTGTGATTACTATTCGAATCGTCGACAGAGAATCGTATAACAAACATGCACACTCTAGTCCGTGATGGAACAACTAAGCCTTTGTTCTAAACTGCTGCACCCCTCCTGTAGGATGGTAAAACTGAAACTGTTTCAGAATGAAGTTTCAAAACACTGTGACGAGTGGCCTGTTCGAGAAGGACCTTTGCTCACTTGAGAAGGGAGTAAGAACGAGGCTTAGTGTTGCAACACCTTGAAGGGGTGCTTAGAAGAGGAGGGATCAACCACTCCTACGCTTACAAACAAGGGCTGTGACAGTGAACGATGACGACACGCTTGCAATAAGATTCATTACTTTCAGTGTATGAACTATACGATATGGCGTCACTCAGGCCGAGAGGAAAATAAAAGAGGATTATACTTTGTATGAGAGTTATCGATTTAACACATCATTTTAAGAGTAAAGGAGAGGGCAGTTTGATCTAATAGGAAATAAACGACAATCCGTCTATCATAATAAGGTTTGAACAATAATTGAATTGACACGGAAACCGTGGTTCCCCGGTATATTGTTCACATATATCTTACAATGCTATAATAAATGAATAATTCAAGTTATATATTTTTTGTTTCCCATATTTCCCGTCTTTTGTCGGTACGTGTTGTTATGTCATCGTCATTATTGTTTTCTTCATGAAATATTGAGCGGCTGGGATCGACGGAATTTGTGAATTCTGTTTGACTGCTCAGCGGCATTCCTGGCCGGATGAAAAATGAACGAATGGAACGAAATGTGTTCAAACTTCAGAGCTCGTAATATTGTTATTTCTGACTGGACTTGCAGTTAACCAAACATCTTCAAAATCATTAATCAAGAATCATAAAAGAATTTCCAATCAAAATTTGACCCAAAGGATTCAAATATATTGTTAGGACTGAGCATGGGAACAGGGGTGTAGCCAAGAGGGGGTGGCAAGGGCATCTGTTCCTTCCCATTTAGGTAATATTTTTTTTAGCAATTTTCAGGTTCTTCATTTTTTAGTAAATCAACAGTATAACCTAAATTGTGCTTTTACATGTCTATGCACAAATAAACTACGCCCTTCTACTCTCCCTTTGTAGAAAATCTGGGTACATACCTACATTTGAACTCTGTATACATGTATTAGGTCAACAAAATGTATACCAATGGCTTTATGTTACTGTTGCATAACAGATATCGTCGTTACCAAAGATGTTTTTTTTTCACAAATAAATGCCTTCTAACTAATATTTTTATCTGTTGAAATAATTTATTCGATTTTCTCTACTATGAGCCAAGTGAGGGCTCTTCAATGCCCACGATGACTCTCGATGAAGTAATTTCCAAAGCAATTATTACGACCGAGATTTTAATTCCAGTAAATTGGAACATTTAATTCCGTATAAAATATCTGCAACACTTCCAATCGATGATAAATACAGGCCACATCAATAGGTTATTTTGTATGACCAAAAATGCATTGGAGCAGAAGGCCACTCAACTCTCAGAAAGCAATGAAAAAATAGCTGTTGCGACATCAGATTTTATTAGATTTAAGGCGTCAGGTGCAACGTTGTACTAGGTGTTATTATGAACTGAATCTATGATACCATTTATTTGTTTCGTCGTCTTTTTCAACAGAAAATCATATTTTTCCGGATGATTTGTATTAAGAAGCTCGGAAATAGTACAATGTTGATATGAACACAAACAATTTATTTATGTTATATTATTACTCTATTTTCTGTTTCTGTAAACTCAAGCGATATTAAAGATGCACTGAAATGCCTTCAAAGCTGTAAATTTTTGACCGTCATATTTAGTGAAGTGACCTCCTCAATCCATCTTGATATGACCATATCTGTTTGTAGATTTGTGAAAGAGTTTATAATGTGTGATATTGGTATTTCCACGTCATATAATACATATAAATCCATGTATATTTCCTACTATTTCACAATAAAGCATCCTTCCACTTATTACACAAACTGTAATTGTTATTTTCTATTCATGTGAGAAGAACGTTTTCAATCAAGTCACTTGCATTTTTAATACATTATTGACATTTACTAACAAGAACTTCCTTTGCATGAGGAAGTAAGCAATAAAAGCACAAGCTTCACGTATAAGAATATTGACGGTGAATGATAATTACTTGAGCATTTAAGCACTTGATAATTTCAAAATTGGGAATTCTCATTAATCGTAAAAAAATGCAATTAGATAATTGAGTTGGTCGGTGTCTCCCCCAAAAATAGGAAAGAGAAGAAGTTGTTTAAGTAAAAGCTCGTGAAAAGACTGAAACTCAGGCCCCAGCATTGCAAAAGCTTCTTGATATCTGTAGTAATTTTGCTAAACCCCATGATATTGTATATAACACTAGTTAGACCAAAGGGTCCTAGTTACTACCTATCGACTGAGATAAAACTAGGCGGTGTTGCACTGGATTGTGTTGATGAATTACAATATCTAAGACACATCATTACAGCAGATTGCACTGATGACAAGGATGTTGCAAAGCAAACAGGGCGGCAAAATTCTGTTGGTAACATGCTGAAACAAAAATTCTCGTTTGCACCAAGGGGAGCTAAAATCCAGCTCTTCAAATCATATTGTTACCCGATTTATTGTCATTCACTGTGGAGAAAATACTTACAATATAACGTAAAGAAGTTGACAGTGAGATATAATGAGACATTTAGACGACTGATGCAGGTCCCTCGCTCGACGTCAGCGAGCAGGATTTTTGCTGTAAACCAGTCAGATCACATCAAGGTACTGTTCCGTAAAGCGGCACACAGTCTTATGAGTCGAGTTATGAGCTCCCCAAATGAAATCCTCGCTGCAATCTGCTCTGGTGATGCGCTCGCTGCCGCGCCATTGTTGAGGCGATGGAGAGAATCACTATACACATTGGCAGGATAGAGTTGAATGCCGTAACTTATTCTTAGTTGGATGTGGCAATTTTACAACTTTGTTCGCACTTTAACCCTAAAATAGGATGTCTTAATTGTAATACTATGCCCATGTTGGTTTTTAATAACATTTTTATTATTATTATTATTATGAAGTCCAATTTTTTAAACGGTTTTAAGACAAAGATTGAAATGTTATGATTATATTAGCTCATGGAACTAGTTTATAAGAGATTCCGCCAAGAAGAGTCTATTCTGAACACCAGGCAGGTGTATTTTTCATAACAAGAACAATTATGCCGTAACTTGTTGGCCGAGAAACACGCAAATAAATCAATAGACTCAGGGCATCGAAGGACAGCGTCACGTGAGACTTTGTAGCAGCCCTCGTTCAATTACTACGAGTCCAATGAACCTGTCTAGTAATTTATCCAATGTGGGTTTAGAAATTCATCTGAGGATAGGCTTTTGTAGGTTTCATACTTCTTGTTAAATTAGGCTCAATATTTGTGTGATAGTTGTTTGGTCCTTTTGAGCGAATGTTTGTTGCTGGTGGAAAAAATTCCCATTTCAACCTTTGCTTTTGAAAAACTTAACATTTTCCAAATTGTAATAACTTGTTAATCATAATGTGTAGATGGAAAAACAGTTTACAGGTTTATGTTCATTTCGAAGGTGCTTGCTTCATCTTTAGAGAATCAGTTTTAATTATAAGTAACTTTGATCTCATCGTGCGACCAAATATATCATTTTCACTGGAATGCAAGAATTGGTAGAGCAGGGTGATCAGTATGTGCTCATGATATCAGAAAAGATATATTGCTGTAACATCTGCGTTCGTGTGACCTGGTCGGACTACGTCCAGTTCTCTGATGGTTCCATACCACGTGTCCTGTGCCTCATCTGCGGTTGTTTACTACAGGTCTCGAGGAGGGGACCTTGTATTCTTTTTACTGACCTGACCAACAGGTCTCTATTCGGGGGGACCCCCTCTTCCTCTTCCTTTGATCAGAAGCTTCTGTCTTGGCCAATTCATGTCACAATTGACGCCCTTACCTGTGCTTCGCTACCGGTATCATGCAAGCTCTGGAACTGATCGAGGATGAATCCTCCGATTATCGTACACCTGGACCTCTGTTCAGGCAGAGATTACATTTGTTCAACATAATAACTATGTTTTATGGTGTTTCCCATCCCCCTTTGTCTTCACGATCCCTGCACTATTTTTGTTAAGTGTTTGCCAGCGACTAACCCGTCCCCACTCATGGCATTCATACCATAGAATCAATCATCCAAGTAAAAAAAAGAGGTTATGGAGTGTATCTAAATAAAGTTTCCTCCATTGTTGATCGACTTTTGATTAAAGTTATTAAGAGGTAATATCATGCAAAGGTATGACGAACAAAATTTAAATTTTCCGTTACTATTTCCACGAACTACTATTGAACATCTACTGACAATGACCTAACAGCCCGTGGATTATGGACCAGGGATGATCTATGCAGGGCTGTCGACCCATCGCCGTTACTCCAGCTAACTATAGTGCAAAGGGACTTTTGGGCTCACTTCGGACAACTTTGACACTTACACGGACAAACTTTGGCCGTTAATGAAACAAGAGTTAGTGCTGTATAATGAACTATGAGAATACAAAGAACTGAGTTAGTTGTCAATGATTCATGTCGACTCATTTTTCTGTGTTGATGATCAATGAACACCTTGAGGTTCACCAGGATTAAGGGTTGGGAGAGTTACCGTGATCCGAACTGATTTAATTTCTTCCAGAAATAGGCTGATGTGTTATGGCAAATGAATTGTAATGGCGGCAGTGAGGTGCGAATAGCTGTCCTTCCTGAGAAATGTTACATGAGAAATGTTACATTGGGAATCACTGTCGTGATTTACAATGTTTCTCAACAAAATACTGCAAAAATTAGGTGAAATTCAGCCCATAACATTGTTTGGGCAATGCTATTCCCTTGCTGTTGAATTAGTGACTTGGTGAAGAAATGAAACTCGGTATCCCAATGCTTCTGATATGTACCTCCAACAGAGACGTGGATCCATCAAAGCATGACTTAGCTTCTAAGAGCATGTGCTTATCCTTGGGGCACTCAAGTAAATGAAATACGGCTAGGTTACGTGAAAAACATGGTTCAAAGTAATACTTGATTTTTGAGCTTGGTACGGCAAGCAGGGATGGGGCTGACACACGATAAGTTACTTCAATGTACGAGGGTTTATATGTCTGAGTGCTTTTTTGTTATGACATACAGTCCTTAGACGACATATATACAGCTAACTTCAAAAAACGTATACGAAAAGTTTAGGATTCTTCAACTCTAAGTTTTATCATCGGGGAAGTGAATTACAAAAAAATGTAACATAAATGTCAATTAATATGTTATGCACAGATTTCCAACGATGATATAATTTTCCTACGTCTGTCTGTCAATATTAGAGGCAAAAGAAAGACTGGTGACTGCAAAGAGTTTTCCGATCTCATTTATTAATACCAAGCTTCACATTGATAAACATCCAATTCAACATGTATCCGATGGTCTGGAACATGAAATGGGTATCAAATCTTGGTTTCAGGTTGTGTCCTCATCATTCAGGGACACATTCACGAACGATCAGGAGTCCTGACATATGGTCCAGATTCTTTTTATGGCCCTGACCACTTCTCCGGGAAAGTCTTAATAATATTTCACAAAATAAATAGTTTTTTCATTGGAGTACATTGTAAGATTGATTTCGTTAACAGACTGTGTGCTGTATCTCTCAAATACCTTTCTTAAAGAAGAGTTTATCATTGACAATCATCTAAAAAAAGTGTTGATTTTCAAATGCAACATTTGTTTTATGGTGATACCTGTTCATTTATGTAAACCAGTTCTAACGAGTTTTTGTATCGATTTTGGAAAAAAGGGTGCAAGAAATCTGTTTTAAAGAATCTTCACCCTCATCATGTTTCATTGGTCGTACCCATGGTACAATCGGTCGCTTGCTTGGAAATGTATGTACGTTGTACTGAAGAATGTGAGGAGGCCAATCTTGTCGAATATTTCGTTTAATGTTTGTGAAATGAGATAAACCTAATAGTGTAAATTGACAAACGAACGCAAGAGGGACTCGCCTGGTTGAAACAATGAATTTTTAAGATTGTGATGGAGTTGTTGTTTCTTGCCAGTAATTACTGGCGCATTTAACTTCATATGTCTCAGGTGGAAATTTATGGGATCAATGACTTTTCTGCGCCATACTAGTGATATTGACTAAAAAAAAACAGCAAGTAATTTAAGTCCCGTTCTACAGATATAGGGTATCTATGTTTAGACAAACAAGCCCTTGAAAAGCTGCAAATACATAAAGAGTGACCTTAGAAGAAAATTTCAGTCATGCGTTTTTCTCCAATGAAACAAAGTCGGCATAGCCTATGACTTCAGCCTTCATCCTTCATCACCTTTGTCTTCTTGTTTCACACCTTCTACCTTCTACCACTTGAATTTCAACTCGCAATTGCACCTAACTTCTTCTCACACTGCTGCTCAGCTCTGGTCACTTCGATCATCATCGACTCCAGAGCCCAAGCACCAATTCTGCCGCCATTTTGCCCCCAGCCTGCTAGACGACTGCGATGCTCGACTGCTGACACGGAAGGCGTAATAATGGAATGAGAGGCTTAGCGATAAGGAAAGCCGGTCCACTCACTCCACCCTTGTCAACGGAGTACCCTGCTATGCGCTGGATTCATCACGCATTGCTTTTCTCAATCTTTACAGACGTTGATCATCTGACGAATCCAAATGTAAGGCTTCTATGTATTTACTGATGAACGCAGATGGGAACCATAAAAATGCAATACAACATTTAATCCCGTAATAAAAGATATTAGATGATTATGTTCAATAATTCTACACACGAACTTCTGTGATGATTTACCTTAACTGAAGATGACAACGATCGGAAAAAGCTCGTCAGAAATAAAGGCAAAAATTTCTTTACTTCTAAAACCAATAAAATTTCAAGCAAAATTGCATTGAAATAAGTTTCATAAGTGGTAGAGAATCTTTAATGATAATTTTTTAAAAAATATATAAGTATTACTCAAATTCGTCTGGTACATCTAAAAAAATGGCTTTGCATTGATGAATTCGGATCATTGTTAATTGGTCTATTAGGTGGAGTTATTTTTCGAAAGGTAAGCAATTACCAGCCACTTCAGGTATGAATTCCGAGAGCAACGGTTCCAAAATACTTCTTGCAGGCCTTCGCCCAGACTTAAATTCTCAGGCCAAAAAGTATCATACTTTCTAATCCATCTAAAGATAGATTTATTGAATATATTCCCCTTAGATTGGGAGTCCTTACTCAAACAAAGTACAGCTCCCTCGAACAGTGCTCCGGGTTGAAAATATGATCATGGTAATTGATGTTTGTCCAGACCAAATCATTCGTATTACATTTGATTTGTCTCCGCTTAAAAACAATTTATTGTTGAGTGGCTCATAATCAAAGGGCATAAGTTTTAATTTTTCAAACATTATTGAAATAAATGTAAAAGAAGTTTAAGGAATACATATTGATTTATGTGTTAAAACTTCACAATGTCGGATAAAGACGTTCCAGAATGCGAAGATCACCAATTTACTAATGAAACAATTGCTAAATTATCCAGTGCATGTGTTTGGCGAACTAAATGCTCCAGCTGTCATCAAATATTGGTTTTATTGAATTTTATTTAATTACTTATACACATGAATATCATGTTGTGTCTATAGAAATGATCTTTCATAGGTCTATCAACAGGCATGAGTGAAACAGTTCCACGATTCTCAAGTATTATCGTGAGTGTTTCGGCAAGTTATAACATCTCCAATGATACAAACAGCCATCTGTAGCATAAATATACAATGTTCACTGAGCTTATCTAGAACGTATATAGTTTTCCCACTCTCTCCGTTTTCCGTTTACATTCGCCCCATGCGAGTCATTTCAGTTGAAAAGAGGAGGCATGTAATTTTACAGGGCCTGTCACTATGGCGAAGTATGTCAAACTATCAGATTTCCTGGAAAAAACATTTTCTAAAGAAAATTGCTCTGGTTGTTGTGAGAGTAATGCAGCAGTCATAAAGAGAGTTGCTGTGGTTGTTTTGTGAGTAATGCAGCATAGTCATAAAGAGAATTGCTGTGGTTGCTTTGTGAGTAATGCAGCATAGTCATAAAGAGAATTGCTGTGGTTGTTTTGTGAGTTATGCAGCATAGTCATAAAGAGAATTGCTGGGGTTGTTTTGTGAGTAATGCAGCACAGTCACTAGGAAAACTCACGTCGCTGACGTTGAACTGCTTCGATTACAAGATGTGGGGCTACAAAATGTCTGTCAATTTAGTTTAACTACAAAAGGTCTTTAAATGAGAGACAAACAATAATGCATTTTGAAACCTTACAATAATTTATGCTCTCGCTTGAAATAAAGTTGACTTTGAATTGCAACATAGAACCCTTATTTTGACTATCGTTCAATACTGTATTGACAAGGTACATATTATTAGGTGAATATTGACTGCTCCGTCCTTTATTTTCGTAGCTCGGGGCCAGGAGTTTATTGGAGATTGTTGAGGTAAGCGTTTATGGATGATGAAGAATTCCTGTTATGAGGTACAGAGCAAAACGGTAGTCACGGAGACTTCGTGAGGGTAGGTGTCTGGAGGTGCAAGTTCTTGATTGCTCTCAAAATACAGAAGATTTATGAGGCAGTCAGCGGGTCTAAATGTTGAGATCCTCGAAGACGTGGAACGTATTTTCTCTCTCATTTCCTGATACCAAGTTCCGCCAACAGGAATAGCATTCTTGGAAAGGTGATGAAACACTCACTAATGTTTTATCGATTGATACAAGGGCGCATCGAAACGCATACTATGCTTCTCACGTCCTCCTCAAGTCAGGACGAGAGACATTGTCTTTACTCATACCCATTGTCAGGCTTAGCAGAAATTGAATTAAGGTTCAAGTATATGCCTTCATTACCGGTCTTGAAACAGAGACTAATTTTCAGCCTGAGCTCGTGCCCTGATTGCCAAGACAACGAGTGCCTATGGCAATATGAACAAGCACGACATCAAGAGTGTTTTAAAATTACAACATTATACCAGAGATTCTGCTTATTTAAATATTCAATCTTTAAACCTAATGATATTAATACCGATTTGGGCCGTTTTTTACACAGAACAGCTCAAGCTTTATTGAAAGAGGCGGCTCCGGTGACTAGCCTTTTCCAAATTATTTTTGAGTGTTTCTTCAGCAAAACATGTCTGAACTTTATCAGAGACGCCGGAGATGGAGATAGTTTGTCCAATGCTTCTGACAACGCACTGTTGCGGTTTGCTAGGGCCAAACACTCTTGTTTCAGCCCTCCCAAGCTAACCATTCTTGTGAATCATCGCTATAAACTAACCACTTTTATTCAGAAACCTAAATTTGATGAACAGTGATTGGGCTTGGTTGTCAATTTTGAAATAATTATCTGAATATTTCTGCCTGGTTGTTAATCATCTTCATGTTAAATCATGTCAGACAGAAGCAGGAACATGCCTCAAGATCGAGAACAGCAACTGGAGTACCAGTTTGTACTGGACTGAAGAAGAAGAAAAGTTTCCAAACACCGCTCGGCGAGTTGAAAAAATACAGACAACTCGCTATCAACCCAAGCCTGGTTTCGCATTGCTGACTGGTTTTAATTTCCGACTCACAATTTAAAATTCCATTCGATTTCGATGCTAATTTATTATGGAATTGGAATCTCCTCTAAACAACTCAACTAGGATTTCCTGTAGGTTGTTCATAAAGCTAGAGGACATCAACAAATATCTTTCAGAAACGACACTGTTTTAATGCTTTTATAGAAATTTCTCGTTGTTACAAGTTTATGAAGCTGTTACTCATTGCTATTGATAACTAAGAAAAACAGATAAACAAATGATGATTACTTTTAAATTTATTGTTTCTAACACGTACATTAAGAACGTGACGTTGTGAATTCTATTTATTTTCAGTAATGGTACTAATTCAAAACAAACCAAACGTTGAAAATATTTACAATTGCTTCTAGCTTTACTGAACGCCTATTTATTAGTTGTAAATAATTAGGACACACTAGGAGGATTCAGAAAAGCTTTGTGCCCTGAAAAGGAAATATTTAGGTTATTTTTTGGAGAAACGAATTATATTTCATCAAAAACATTTACAGTGGCATTTCTTTCCTACTGAAACACGATTGCAATGCAGTAATACTTGGTAAATAATTTCCTGTAGATGGGGAGAAAACAATCATACAATTAGTCTGAGTAGACTCCGATTCCCTCCCTCCTGACTATTGGTAATTCCCCAAAAAAAATCAGCGCATTTTAGAGCGATGTTGATGAAGGAAATCATGGTCGGTGATTAAGAATATTGGAGCCAAGGATTCGCTCATTGATGCGACTCTTTGTCAGCTGTTTAAAGGAGGCGACGCTGCATTGCGATGGGGAATATTTAGGAGGAACTGAGAACATATACGACAAAATGAGGGTGTTCATATTGGAAATAACCGTGCAGCCATTTCTGAACTATACTGCTTGCTAAACAAAACATAACCACCTGTTCCCATTTATGGTAAAGACCATGGTGCTTGGAGGTAGTCCTGTGGTAAATGCTTCAACAGCAGGCGTTTCCTGTTATTTGGCTCAGAGCCATAACTGGAATCATGTTAAGTACTGATTAAATCCATTTTCCTCCCTCGAGGTTGTTGAGGTCATTGCAGAAGAAATGAATATTCCGCTGTCATTGTTCTGACTATTTGTAGCATTGGGAACCTCGACTGGAATAATTCGAGGAGACAGGCAACGAAAACAAATTGCCGATCTTAGACGGCGATACAACATATATGAATTTGAATCATGACTTGCTGGGAGACGTTATCATTTGGTGAAAATAAATGATCGAAGAGAAATGGAGAATCTCTTAACTACTGATAACTTAGGAGAATATTCGACTGTAGAATCGCCGTGTGACGAATAAGAATGCGTGACCTTGGAGCAAATGTTCTAAGTCCAAGTAATTGCCAACACACTCGCGCACACGCATGACCACTCAAAACGCACCTATGCATGTATATAT
>SDVV010024592.1:0-12561 GCA_016164225.1 Gammarus roeselii
TTTTCTCTCATTGCAGATGTATTCCATTAGGAATATGCTAAAGTCAAGGCAATTTTTACATCTCGAATGTTTGATCGATCATGCCAATATCTTTGACATTATCCATTACAGTTTCCTTGTTTTTTCCAGCAATCGATTTAACCTAATATCACTTCTCAACAGATCATGGTAACAACTCGATCGGGAATGAACCAGATCAATCCGGAACTTCAGGGATGATAAGGTATGTTTAACGAAAAATGTCGATATATTTCTGCATACAGTTATAAACTTTTCCATGTTAGGCACAATCAGTGTTTTATATTTTTTTCTAGATACATAAATTTTCCCGTGCAGACCGACGCAACACCTTCCCTAGGTACGGTAACCCAAACTACCAGCGTCACCGGCTGCCTGTACCTCACTGGCCGTAACCTCGACAACTGTTGCAGAGACCACCGATGCAGGCAAAAGCATAACCGCAGCAGACTCGACCTTATCATCCATCATGAACCTTTAATCAAGTCGGGCGGATACAAAGGTTAGTGTATGTTTTTTGAATAATTTTCACCATAGGTTGATCTGTCTGGTACGTTAGGGGCTCGTCTACCGAGATTAGCTCAAGTGAGTGAATACGCTATAGCATCGTAACCTCATGACTGGGAAAGAAAGGACTTATGCAGATGATTTAATATCTCCCCAGCAATACACTCGATAAATCCCGTCGTATTAAAAGTCATGCTAGAAAACATTAAATGTTAGTAGAGTAGGTGACACAAAATTCCCAGCTTCAATGAATGCAAGATCGATCATCAGCTCCAATCTTTCGGCCTTGTTGATTAATCATGAGGATTTTAACTCGACGGTAAACTGACAATGTATCCAACGCCTCCGCGGTACCCTACCGATGCAGGCAGGCAAACAAGTTACAACACGTTTTGATTTGTTATCGTACACTGTTGGATAAAAGGACGTGTGCTGCAGCTCAGACATTATTTATGCTCTTGATCTCGTTGACGACACACCTTTCTCGAAAATGTAAGCTACATGTCTATATTTTAGTTATGACGATATCTTTGCTATTTGTGTATTGTTCTAAAGACAATTCCGTTATATGATAATCCACATTGTAGTGTTTATGATTCATGTAGGATGAATACAATACTATTGCTGGAGGATGTAGGGAGTGTCCCAACCCGCTTCTGTCCGACCCTCGCTTGCCCTAGCGCAAGCCTTGCAATGTCCGCAAGCCCTAGCGCAAGTATGGCAATGTCCGCAAGCCCTAGCACAAGCCTGCAATCCGAAGGCACCTCCCTTACGTCTTCGGAACAACGCGGAGTTCAGCCTACAGCTCCATATTCAGAACTACCCAGTGTTCAGGTTACTGATGGTATGGATCCATTCGTCGCTCAGTCTTCTGCTGCCTTGGCGATGTCTACTGTTGAGCCATCTACTGATGATCCATTCGTCGATCCGTCTACTGCTCCGGAACTACCCGGAGTTCAATCTACTGCTCCGGAACAGATCGGTACTCAGTCTACTGATGCGTCCTCAACAGTGTCTCCTGTTGGACATTTCGTCGATACTGATGATTCGGCTCCGTTGGGTGAGGCTATATTTCACCCACCTACCTCTAAAGGTGTTTTGGAGCGCCATTTTGTCATCTCGACATTTATCGTATTTACTGAGCATGTCAACATATCGTCCATGATAACATTGTGATGCAAGGAATTAGTGAAACACATTGAAGCAAAATTAGGAACATTCCGAACACTCCAATGCACCGCGAGGGTTAAAATGGGGAAAACAATAGAGGAAACATCTATAGATGACAAGGACTGGGTATTAAACACAAAAGCGATCCAGCTGACAAAAAAACGTGGTTTTAAATGAGTTGATGAAAGACCTCGGGGTAGATTTACAGAATAAATTAAAAATACAGGAGCTACAAGGTAGTGGCTGGATTATTAATACAGTAACCGCTGTTGAGCTCAAATTCTGCAAGACAGGGGTTAAATGAACAAAACAATTGGGTTGTTATGTTCCTTGGCCTAAAAAGTGTTCAGGCCGGCACCATATATTCAATATCAAGACAACAAACAATAATTGTGTATTGACAAGCATGATTGCCCACTTCCACTTGATACAAAAAACAAATCTCTCGAACTTCAAAAAACAATCGGAGTTAACTTACATCCCATACAAAAACACATATTTTAACTTTCCTAAACATGCATTGAACACACCTGTGGCTTTAAAAGATCTACCGAAAATAGAAAGGAACTGTGGAGTTAACATTAGACTCTATCAGCTAACAAAAGAAAAGGAAGGTTATGGCCTGGTCAGCGTATTCAGTGGTGGTTTAGAGGCCAGTGAGGAGTGTACTATCCATCTAGTGCAAATCTTAGAGGCCAACCATGTCGGTTTCTTTTCATGTTTCACTTCATTTATGCGTACATTTAGAAGAATGAACTATAGAGACAGCTTTCACTGCCCCTACTGCATGCAAAGAATGAACGAAAGCAAAAAAGCTGGATCATATGGAATTGTGTTTGTCCACTACAGGCTTGCAAAACACCAGTATGTCCGAAGAAAGCGAAATATATCAATTTTCAGCCATGCACGCAACAATGAAACCGCCAGTTGTTTGGTATTATGACTGTGAATCTGTGCTAGAGCCCATATAAGAGGGGAAACATATAGTCAACATACACAAGTTGTGCATGTGCAGTTATACTCGTGTGGATAAAGATAGGTAATTCGTATAGCACAAAGTAGTCGATTCGACAACAGTCCCCCTTGTGGAGATGGAGACACATCTTGTCATAAAAATGTGGATGGACTATAGTGATTACATGTCAATCTTAACATTATACCCAATCCCTGTCCTCACCAAACAAGACGAAAAAAAATGTGAATGCTGCGGGGACGCTTTTGAGGAACATGATAAAAGGCGAGTATGTCATCATAATCATTACGTGGAGGGGGTCTTCTGACCCAATAACGAAGTAATAGCACGAAACTACATTGCGGCATTATGCCTGAATTGTAATTTTAGAATCACTGAGAAACTCAGGTTCATGCCATGTGTTGCTCACAATGCATCGGCCTATGAGAAGAGATTTATTTTAAGAGGATTGGACGTAATTTTTTTCTATTATAGATGTGTTAACAAAACAGTCAGATGAAATGTTCAGCATCTCTGTCTCCTTGAACGATGACACAAGCAAGTACGGTGTCAAGTGCATCGATTCGTTCTCATTCTTCAACTCAAGTTTTGACAGTATCGCCATTAATCTTACAGATAGTGGCCATGAAATGCCGCTTCTCAAATCCCATCTCACAAGTCTCGGCTTCAGTGATAAGGTTCCAGACCTCGCCACTCGAAAAGGTCACTTCTGCTACAAAGACATTACATCGGATTCTGCCCTGGACCATCCCGTTGCCAGAAGCCTTCTACAGTCAACTTCGAGGCAAAGGAATATCGGACACTGTTTATTCTGAAGTGATCGAAATGTCGCCTGCAGCAAACTGCAAGACATTGAGAAACTACATGAACATATACCTGCTCATCGACACGCTGCTGCTGCCCGAAATCTTTAGAAGCTTAGGAAGACCATGACACGCGACTATACCCTTGACCCCTTCTATTTTGTGAGCGTCCCTGGTTTTGCTATGCAAGCAGCCCTCAACGAAGGAAAGATGAAACTTGCGCTGGTTAAAGATATCGATCTCCTGAACTTGATTGTCAGAAAATACACGAAGCGGATTTGTAATGTAGACGAAAGTTCTAACCAAGATAAACAATCCCCGATGCAAAGACTATAACCCTACATTACCCATGTATATTGCAGCAATGTGGGCCTCGATGTGGGTCTTAAACGGCCTCGAGCTCACACCGGAAGAAATTCAAGCATTCGACTTGGTAAACACAGACTGTCTCACGAGTATAGGTACATAGTCTGTATCGATACCCAAGTCAGCGATGAAGTTGCACGAAAAACAGACGAGCTGTCACTCCTGCTACATCACGAAGAGGTTATCTTGGACGATGTTCCGCTCTTCACAAAAAATCTCATGGCTATCACGGAGCAACTCAAAAACAGAAAACGAGAAGATCGTAAGCTAGTTGCTAGTCATCAACCTTGAACTGACTACCTCGTGGCCCTGGAACTTCTTCAAATTCTTTAGAGGCAAGGACTGGAAGTCACCAAGGTTCATCGATTTTTTTGTATAAAGCAGGAACCGATATTCAAATCGTTCATCATGAAAAAGGTCCAAAAACCTCAGGAGTCTACGAACTCCTTTGAAAAGTCCCTGTATAAGCTTTTCTTCAACAGTATCTACGGGAAGTTGCTTTTCAACCCGCTCAGGAGAAATCTAGAAGCAAAGGTCGTGTGCCCCCCCCCCCAACGAGATCCGGAAACACCCTGCCAACCCGCTCCTGAAAAACTGTTACGCTATCGGCCCCGAAACAGTCATCGTGATCCTCAAGAAAAAAAATCCGAATGGTTCATCCACTGCAAGTTGGATTGTACGTGCTTGAAAAAGATAAAGCAAAAGTCTACAGATTCTTTTATGACACACTGAAACCACGCTACGGTGACAATGTCTTGCTCATCTACTCGGACACAGACTCGTTGCTGCTCCAGTTCAAAGTCGTTGGCGACATTGAGGCAGAAATGCGGCAAGCTTCCCTGGCTGAATACATGGACTTCTCCAAGTATCCCAAAAATTATCCCTTGTACGATGAATCTGAGAAATGATAGCTGGTGCTACTGAAAAAGCGAAACAGCTGATGAGTACCCGAGTGAAATCATTTGCTTACAACCCGAGTGTTACAACATGTTGCTCGAGACCGACGCTAAAAAACAAAATCATCTGCTAAAGGTGTCATTACCAGACACAAGCCAAAATAAAGCATGAACAATACAGGGACATCCATTATCAGAAAACCTATACACACATACACAACATTCGCGCGCAAGCATGCCAGCTCCAAACTGTACGCGCTATTAAAAACTGCCTCAGTAAATTTGAAAAAAAACTTACTATATCGACGCATGCACAACTCTTGCCTATGACCACCCGGATTTCCCCAAAAATCCAATGGAAATAATCCTACCGTCACTAAAAAGAGGAAGCGATGAGACTTGGCTGGTGATACTGATGTAAACATGGATTTAATATGGAAGAGACACAAACCGGGTGAGACCGTCTTTGGCGATTGCACTCGCGATGAAAGCACCTCCACGTCTTCAGGATTTATTCTCTAAATCTACCTAGTATGCATATATGTAAATAAAAGAACATAAAGTTGTTTGATTGTCCTACTGGTTAAAGTATATATTGATCTCTCTAAGCGGTTTGTTGTCAGTATGACGTAAAATCCAGTGCAGGATGCAGGAACTGGAGAACTTTTTCGTCTATGTCTCATCGCTATTCAGTAGCCAATTTTGCCAATACAACACGCCCTCAAGTTCTACTAACAATATATATCCAGGAATACAGTTACGGGGAGAGTGGAGTGTAGGACTTGTAGAAGTATTCTATAGTGACTGGTTGAAGATGAAAAAGCATGATATATAATACAACGTTGTAATCTACATAGACTATTTGAATGCTGAAATTGAACAAATCAGGCATGAAAAACCTTTACATTGAATACATAAAGGAACACATCTCCGAGTTAGAATACATCTCCATACATGAAAGAATACATTTCCTAGTTAGAAATCAATATCAGAGTAGTCAGTTTAGGAAACAAATCGTTAGAGATGAAGGAAAATGAATTGAATATGATAAGGCCACACGACGCATGAAGTTCAATGCCTTTATTCAACAAAACATGTCGTAACACAAATATACTCAAGCTATGGTGAATTGGTACTTTGTCGTAGATAGATCGGCTGATTTATTGGGCGGAGCGATGTATAAATATAATGTCGGTGAAGGTGACGTAAGCGAAAAAATGTCCTTTATGAACGATAATGTACTTTACATAAACGTTTACTCTGATATAATTTCACGCAGTTATAGGGGTGATAAGCAAGTCAATATTCTTGATGTTATTCCCATTAATAACTCTTATTCATTTACACGCGTCTATGTCATGTATAAAAAAATACAGCGTAGTCATATTGATTCCGTTTCCATCGATCTACGAGATGGTGTTGCCGGTAACATCCCGTTCAGGGATGGTGGATCGAGCTTATGCGTATTGCATTTCAAAGGAAACTAGAGTCTTATAAATATAAAGCTGGATATAGAAAAGGTCATTTGGTATCTAGCATTCATGAGGGCGGTATATGCATATCCGTCGTACAAATAATACGAAGTTTTATTCGCGTAACTTGACAAAATACGCGGTGGAAGATTACACGATATTGTCAGATTCACAAGTCCGATATCGCTCCAAAGGGATTGCAGATTCTTCTCAACCTTAGCCAGTCTTGTAAGACTCTCATTGCCTTTTCTACGAAAAACATTACTGCCTGCAGCTGCCAATATGACTCGGAATATGGCACACGATTACTCGGAGCAGAAATATATGCTGAAATCAACATAGGAACATGAGATTGCCATACTCAAGAATGTGGTGAAGAAAGCCATGGTTGGAGGTAGGATCACAGGAAAAGTAACGAAAATCGTAAATCGAAGAAGTACCACGGAAGAAAGATGAAGTCGTGTCGTACATAAGGTAATTACTGTTAAATACCACTGTACATGTACCAATAACATTAGTTTTGGGTAAGGTTCTATACCGACAACATGCTTGGTGGATCATCTCTCAACATGACAGGGCTAGAAGCCCCTACGGAAAACGATGAAATGGGAGTGGTTGAAATGTTTCCCTCCATCAACAAGAAATATTTGATTGAATCGAAATTTGAAAGAAAGTATCTTAGTACAAACAGTAGTCTGTATGACGGTAGAATTGCCGATTCCTTCATATAATTTCATATTCCAGGATCGGATAATGAAATGGTTGACTTGAGCTCGTTAACTGCAGAAGTAAAAATCCGTGTTAGAAATCCAGATGGAAGCGCGTTGGTCGCCGCTGCAAATGTTACACTCGTTGACAAATTCTTTCATCGTATGTTCCAAAGTCACTCTCTATTACTAAATAGTGCTCAGTGTAAAGGAAACAGTTATACAGGACTACTAAATAATGTCAAAACCTATACATCCATGAGTGGCTCCGATTTAAATAATAAAGGGTTGAATAAGATGTACAAATCATTGCAAACACCTATTCCATATACCTTCGTCGCAGCGAATTTTGCTAATCAAAACGAAAATGAGACTTGGATTCAAGAAAGTGTACGTCATGTTATACATATGATAGGACCACTAAACTTTGATGTATCCCGTAGCAATAGTTATCCATTGGATAATGTCGGCGTAAATATACGTTTGGAGCTGGCAAAACCTACTAGCATTCTTCTAACATATGAGAATGAACAATACATCTATTTAGTTGATTCATGCAAATTATGGTGTAAAAAAGTTGTACCGTACCCAAAGCTTTGCTTGCTCTAATAAAGCGCTCACAAAAAACAATGACATGATTGGATACATGTTTGATAGACCTATTGTCTAAACAATCGTGTTTTCAACCGGTCAAAACTCCATCTCCTTTGATTCCCCCTTCAACGGGGTTGTTCCACATAAATTAGCCCTGTTTCCCATTGATCAAGCTGCACGTAACGGAGCATATGATCACAATCAAAATTACTTCCATCATAATGATATCACATTATGATGGATACTGCGTTACCAACATTAGATCATCATTTCCCAGAGAGTGCTCCCAAGCATACCATCAAACCCTTATGGCTCTAGTGAGGCGTAACAGCGCTCATATCATCACAAGACAAAATTTCCCTGCAGGAAAAACTATATTTGTTATAGATACAAGACCCACCGACTCTGAAAATGTCCTTAACCTAGAAAAACGAGCAAACATACGTATAACAGCGAATTGTGAAAATCCGCCCACCACGAATAAGATCTTGTCCGTGGTAGGTTTTACACTCGGTGTCATCCAAATAAATTTAGTATGGAGGGTATTCCCCAACTATCTACAGTAATCATGGATAATAATCAAATTGATCACATATCCTAGAGCGATCCTATTATGAAACGCGCCTATACAGTTTTTTTTTGCTGAAAACAGAATGCCCATGCATCAAATAAATATTTAGATGATTGTTAACAGCAAAAGCGATCCTAATTAAATGGGTCATCGGATACTAATATCATAAACGATAACAAACACTACTTTTTTGATTCGTTAGGGTTTAATCCAAAAATATATGGAAGAAATATAGCTTCGTATTATAATACTCATGCAAAAATACAACTTGTACTACATAACCCAATCCAAAGTGATCAATCATTGGTCTGTGGAGCTTACTGCATCTACTTTACCTATTATCTACGTGAACATATACCAGTTAAAAAGATAATCGAGCGGTTCTCTAACAGCAAACGACGTAGAAATGATACCAAGGTTGAAAAATTCATTATGAACGTGTCCGGAAATCAAAATTCCTACAAGAAGAGTATGTGTGGAGTCTTAACCTTTAATACAGCATGTAAATTATTATGTAACTGTTAGATTTATTATCAATAAGAAAATTATCATAAAAATGTATGTTGTCATTACCCAGAAACAGTCAGAGGACCCAGCATTGAGAATGCATATATGCAACATCACATGGAACGAAGTTGCTATATTGTATACCCAAGCATTGAAACGATAATACCTTTGTGTAAATAAAAATAACAATCGAATATTCAGAAAGCTTTCCATCTGTCCGAAATGAGTCACCAGTTAGCTGACTCGCGCGCAAAAATCGGTTCCTACTCGTCCGCCTGACTCAAGATTGCAAGTGTGCGGCTGTGACCCCCGTCCCTACCTCACCGCTAATTAAGCCCAATCTATATTCCTTCACTAATTTGCGTTTCAGCACTTTATATACTACTTATAGTCCATTCCATCCAGTCAGTTGATCGAAGAGCTCAAGTACTAAAATAAAATCACGGCAACGCATCGGCTTCTTGCATTCATGTTGGTCTCTCAACAAAATCATCCCTATGACCGTTAATCCCGGAGCGTGTAAGAGTATACTTATAGCTATGATGAACATTGGCACACACGATCCACGAAAGTCTTTTATATCTCGCTACAGTGACGTATTCATTTCATTCTGGTTTGTAATGCACATCTGCAGAAAACTCCAAAATGATACCTTCACGATATATAAGCAAGTGTTGATAAATGAATGTTGAAGAAAACCAAACATGTAGGCAGTAGTTTACATGAAATGACAAACCTCAACACTGCGTTCGAAGCATGTTAAAACTTTGTCACTCATCAATTTAGGTAGCACAAATAAGTTCGGCCTATTTGGCTTGATCAAATACAATGAAGCTAATTGTTCGGCTATGTATAAAATTACGAGTAAAATACCTTACAACATTAGAAAGTTAAATATACATTCATGCTGGCCTTCTTAACCATTTCAACCTTATTAAAGGCAGTACCGCTAGCAACTTTGTAGATGCGCCCAAATCTTTTTGCATTCCTAAAGCCTCTTCTAAAAGTCGTCTTTCCAGACCTCCTCATCAATCTTCCGTGCCGACCCTCAGCGGCACCCTCGCTAAATGATGCGATTCATTTGCTAAAGAGTCGCACTAAATTTAATCACCGCGAAATGCCGCTGGAAAATAAATAATTGAGCTTGCGTGAAGCGACGATAATTAAATAATCTTTCAGTGAGCAACATTATGTGAGGCAAGAGACTCAAGAGTTCTATGTTATGTATCGAACAAATTGTATTATATAAACTTCAGTGGAAACACGTTTCTGACGAAAATAATAACTGCCATTTGTGCCTTATTTGGAGTAAAAAAAGTTGTACTGTACAAGGCATGTGTTCAATATCATAATGAGTTAAAAATAGTGAAAAACGTAAATCAATTCCAATAATATATTTCCCAACATCTTAGGACAATTCATTGGACATCAATAGCATCAATATTATAGCTATATCTTATGAAAGATTGAGTTCATTAATATATTCAAAATCTAATAGTTGTCAATCATGTAACGGAACTCTTGCTTTGATCATCCCATTTCAATTCCATTCATTTCAGGAGGCTGTCAATTTTCAACACATCCAATACATGACGGCTCTGAGTGGGACTTTGCAAGAAGAGAGCAATCAGCACCTTTTCTTGATCAAATAATTCAATTATTTATACTATTGCAGAAAATATATTCCAAACGAGTTCTGTGATTTCTCTATGCAATCAAGAGAACTCATCAGAAATCGGAAAGGATTACACTGTGTCACAGAACCATAATTTTCCATTACAAAATCAAGCTTGCAATAGCAAGGCAGTAAGGGGCAGGCTCTATCGTTACTTCGGTGTTGAGGCACTGGTAGGAAGTGATCCAATAACGAGCGGGGGTAGACCATCACCTGTCAATATTGCAATGGGTTTGTACTCGTAGGAAGTGATGTAATAACGAGCGGGGGTAGACCATAACCTTTCAAGATTGCAATGGGCTTGTACTCGTAGGAAGTGATCCAATAACGAGAGGGTGTAGGTCCGGCACGGATTTCTATACTCATTTTCATGGATAATCGAACCCAAATGCTCAGAAAATATTCAACCCCTCGCGTATTCTCCCAATGAATACTTGGGATATCCGCAGAATACATGTGTGTATTTATTTATACTTATATGAAACACTTATCTATGTGAGAGGGTGTTATTCAGATAAATACTTAGTTTACAATCACATACTGTTATGAGGTACGTCGCTGTAAAATAAATGCATTCAAGTCACATCAACTCAAGGTTGCTCACTAGCACTCCCAATGCTCAGCCTCACAAGCACTACGCCTGATAATTTCGCATAGAGTCGCGATAATTTCCACTTCTTCGTTCACTGTAAATCAAATTGCTTAAAGCAACACGCTAACTCTTTGATTTGAAAAGCTCTGTACATTAGCCTTTACATTTCGGTTACGGAAAATTGTTTTCACTGCCTTTATTTACATGAATTATGCGAATAGCGCAGGCCCATAGTGTTTACTGTGCAACGACGGTTAAATCAATGACCTGATCAAAGCTGGTAACAATCTCAAAAAATAAAAACCCTAGCCATATGGCATATGCCAACTATTTATGAGAAAAAATGGAAACAATGGACCCTCAATTTTATGCACCACAATCTAAAATTCAAAATTGTAAGTTAATTTGATGCTTTCATTGGCGTCATGCAGTAGAAATATGATTTCGAGCGACAACACGATCATCAGGAACACTTGCAGTGCACCTCAACGCCTCTATAGGCTTCCTTTCTTTTGCAGGACTCAGAAGAAGTTAGTCATCAGGGAGAAGAGCTTCTGGCCCTAATGCGCAGAATCGCTCGGGAAGACAAAGTTTCTTCTCCTAACATTGCAGACTTGCACCACAGAAAGTTACAAGGCCCGGTAATGGAAGGATGTTTGCTGAAACGGGGAATTCTTTTCCATTTACACTTTCACAAATTCATCAAACGAATTTACCCTCATTTTTCACTTACTTGTGCCTGCCCAACGAATATCTTCTTCCAACAGTTAAATACTGTCAATTCGATTGAACAATCATCATGAAATATTGTATGTAATTCTTATCACCAACATTAGTGGTGGAATGTGCCAGAGATAACTTAGTTTGGAATTCTGGCTCATTATTTTCCCGACTTCGTCACAAATGATTATGGAAAACTGCTATGATCCTAAACAGTAAACAAGTTTAGGTGTGTCATATAGCGGGCAATGCACAACTCCTGTTGCGTTTTATTGGATCCAAGCATGATATGTCAACAAATCACATTTATTTACTTTCATAATGTTTAATTGCCTTTAACTTTAATTTATCCGAACATATCATCATGTCTGGAACATGGTCAGAATACGTGAGATCTGGAATATTTTACTTTCCTATAATGTTTTATTTCAAGTGAGTTAGAGTAGTTTTTTTATATCAATTTCAATATGACATTGTATGTTAACAAATGATTTTCCATCCGTCGGATACATACAGTAATTTTCATTATTTAAAAGCATCAGAAATTGTATGAAACGATGTACTGTTTCAAACAAATAACTGAATTAACCGCGCAAAAAATCTAACTTACTGTACTTTGCAACTGCCTCTGACTACGTCGAGATCTGTTTAATATTGAACGGGGAGGAAATGATCGCCAAATCATAAAGGTCATTTTGTATTTGCTCGTCTTGTTATTTATTTTGGACGTTAGTTATTTACGACGAAAAGTGACTACACGGATAATTTTTTTAAATTATCGCAGTTAAGAGATTCTTCTTAACTATCGTTAACGTTTAAACTTAACTGCTAAGCTGTTGACATAATACTACTTCCCTTTACGCTTGTGCAAAAATGAATTTAGTGACGTTGATTTTAGATTTTTTCATGTCAAGTCGTACATTGTGTTTATAAAGATTTTAACAATTTAAATGATCGGAAATCTACCTCATATGACGTTTTAAACAATAC
>SDVV010024593.1:0-12561 GCA_016164225.1 Gammarus roeselii
GGACCACCGTTTTCTTTGCTCACGTAGAGCAGGACACATTTGTGACCTCTCTCTATATCCCTATAAACAGTAATGACCTAAGCATGCCGTGAGTTGAAACAATTCCGGTGACTGAGGATGATTTGTCGATGACTTGATGCAGCGCTGGCTGCTGGTTTGACGTTCGGTGCCAGAAGGACATTGACTCCAGTGCACTAGAAAGCCTTGACACTCTAATCTAATCTCACCTCTTTCCAGAACATTTTTTTTTGTTCCCAAAATTCTGGCACAACCGTTTGCCCCACATGGCATCAGCGTCCCTTTTGGCTCTCCTCACCACCCGCTTCACCACGTTTCTCCTCTCTTTGAAGCTTTCATAAGCCACCACTGACTTCACCTGCAACCACTCCTCAAACGCCTCTCTTTTCCGTGCCACCGCCAGTTCGACCTCCTCATTTGACCACTCGCAACCTTTTCTTCTGCACCCGCCCACAAGGCGCGCACCACACACCTTCTCCGCACATCTCAGCAACGCATCCCTTAACGTCTCCCATTCTTCCTCCACATGTGTCAGGTCCTGTCCTCTCACGTCGTCATATTCTTCCCTCAACGCCTGCTGGAACTCCTCGGCTCTTCTTTTCACATTCTGTCTATTACCATTCGCTACCTCTCTTCCTCCTCCCACTCAATTGTTGCCCTTCCACTTCTGCTCCACTCTTAATCTACCTTCCACCAACAGATGGTCAGACACTCCTCCAACTTCCCCTCTCAACACCCGCACATCCAACAGCCTCCCCACCACTCCTCGATATCAACATAAAATCCACCAGCGCTCTCTCCATCACTGCACCACAGACCATCCTTACCCATGTGTACTTGTGGATATCTCGCTTCATGAACAAACTGTTCCCAACCACCAACTCCTGCTCCTGACACAGACCTATCAAGTAATCTCCACAGTCATTTCTACCGGGAACGCCATACCTTCTTATCTCATTCTCCACCACTACATCTCCAATTCTCGCATTAAGGTCACCCAGTACAACTACATTGAAATGACTTCCAAAACTCTCGATACTCACTCAGGTCAGTACAGAATTGCTTCCTCTCCTCTCCACTTCTCTCACTACCAGGTCCGTAAGCCCACCATTCTACGCCTAACTTAACTTTCACCCAAATCAATCTTGAGGACACCTCCTTCCATTCGGTAAGGCTACTAGCCAACCGATCACTCAATATCAAGACCACACCTTCTCGTGCCCTACCTTCCTCCACACCAGACTTTCTTCCACTTACCACCCCACTCACATTTGTCCTCACCTTTCGATTTCGTCTCACTCAGCGCCAACATATCAAATGTCCTCCTCACAAACATCTCATCAATCTCTCTCCACTTTACCTCCTTCATACTACAGCCACGCACATTCAGCGACCCTACAATAGGGTTTGGAGAGGTGAGAGCCTATCCTCCCCTCGCTCGTCTTGCCGTCTTTGAGGAAGGGTCTTACAGATAAAGAGATTCCTAGCCCCTTCGCCCTGCCCCTCTTAGTTGCCTTCAACGACAGGCAGGGTTTACGGTAGCACGATTCTACTCCCGGCTACGGGGTGCCCTTTTACTCGCCTACTACGACACGCACGCAGTGGATACGGTAGCAAGATTCTAACGCCCGGCAACAAGGCCATCTAACGCCCCGGCTGACATGCCTAACAGGAATTTCATTCCCCGCCATCCCTTCATGCAACTCCAGCAGTGGGGCCTCGTGCAGGACTCGCATACTGGAGCGAGGCAGATGCACAAACACTCGAGCTACGTCAATAGCTCATCAGCCAAAGGCTCAACAGATAAACTAGGATTAGGAGTTTGATTAAGAGTGTTTGAAGTTGCAAGGCGATGAGGTTTGGCTGCTTTCTAATACTTCGCATGTCTGGAACTTTAGTATCAATTAACAACACATCTAGAGACAAAACACATGGCCACAATAAAGTTAGGTTGCTTCTGTAAAGCATTTACAAAGGTCTACTACCACTCCCGCACACCTGGGAACATTTTCTGGTGACTGTGCACGATGTTCCTGAGCCTCTTCTCGAATGTACCCTGGTCCTGAGTAAGGAGATCAGCCATTCTGAGCCCTTGCCTGGCCGCCTTGCTAGCGTAGCACGGACCGATGCCTTTCTTGGTGGTGCCCAGAGAGAGCGTCCCTGACGACGCCTGCGATCGCTCAGTTTCTTGCAGGCCGTCAACATTCTGAGGGAAGCAAGGTAGTAGTGTGAGGGAGGCTGTGAACGGTAGGTGGGTTGAAGGCGCTGCAGTCAGTAGTTGGTTGGTTACCTACTTATAGTGGTAGGTACTTTGGTCAGATGTTTGGGTGTTGTTAGAGTGCATCAACCCGAAATGTGCCTTTAAATAAGGGGAAATGCATACGATTATGATTTATCTTCAAATTTTTAATCTAGCTATAGATCTGTAATGATTACTCTGCCAAAGTTTTAAGGCAAAACAGAGTTGGTTTTATAATTGAAAAAAGCAATCAAGGATTTGCGCTAGCAACGTTCAATTGCAATCAACTTACGTGCATAAAATCGGGCTGCCTTTGATGCTTACAATACCTTAAAGTGAAGAGGCAATCTCTCAATAAATTCCTAGTGCAGCTGAACAATCACTAGTAGGTTTATACTGACCAGTTCGTCACCACTTAGCTACCTGGTGGAAGTCGAAGACGATGTGCGCTCTGTCGGAGATGATGAGCCTGTTCTGCCAGTCTTTCAGACCCTTAGCCTCGTTTTTGGCAAGCTCCTCAAATAGTTGTCCAAGGTGCACTACCACGCCATTGCCTGCCAACCAAAGGCAACAATTAACATCTGTCCCAGGTGCAACACCACGCTATTACCTGCCAACCAAAGGCAACCATTAACAGCTGTTCCAGGTGCACCACCACGCCATTACCTGCCAACCAATGACAAACATTAACAGCGGTCCCAGGTACACCACCACGCCATTACCTGCCAACCAAAGGCAAGCATCAACAGCTGTACCAGGTGCACCACCACGCCATTACATGCCAACCAAAGGCAACCATTAACAGCTGTCCCAGGTGCACCACCACGCCATTACCTGCCAACCAAAGACGAACATTAACAGCGGTCCCAGGTACACCAACACGCCATTACCTGCCAACCAAAGGCAAGCATTGACAGCTGTACCAGGTGCACCACCACGCCATTACCTGCCAACCAAAGGCAACCATTAACAGCTATCCCAGGTGCACCACCACGCCATTACCTGCCAACCAAAGACAAACATTAGCAGCTGTCCCAGGTGCAACACCATGTCATTGGCTACCAGGCAAGCAAGGCAACTAGTAACAGCTGTCCCAGGTGCAACACCACGTCATTGGCTACCAGGCAAGCAAACCAACTAGTAACAGCTGTCCCAGGTGCAACACCACGTCATTGGCTACCAGGCGAGCAAAGGCAACTAGTAACAGCTGTCCCAGGTGCAACACCACGTCATTAGCTACCAAGCAAGCAAGACAACTAGTAACAGCTGTCCCAGGTGCAACACCATGTCATTGGCTACCAGGCAAGCAAAGCAACTAGTAACAGCTGTCCCAGGTACAACACCACGTCATTGGCTACCAGGCAAGCAAAGGCAACTAGTAACAGCTGTCCCAGGTGCAACACCATGTCATTGGCTACCAGGCAAGCAAAGGCAATTAGTAACAGCTGTCATAGGTGCAACACCATGTCATTGGCTACCAAGCAAGCAAGACAACTAGTAACAGCTGTCCCAGATGCAACACCATGTCAATGGCTACCAGGCAAGCAAAGCAACTAGTAACAGCTGTCCCGGGTGCAACACCATGTCATTGGCTACCAGGCAAGCAAGGCAACTAGTATCAGCTGCCCCAGGTGCAACACCACGTCATTGGCTACCAGGCAAGCAAAGCAACTAGTAACAGCTGTCCCAGGTGCAACACCACGTCATTGGCCCCCAGGCAAGCAAAGACAACTAGTAACAGCTGTCCCAGGTGCAACACCACGTCATTGGCTACCAGGCAAGCAAGGCAACTAGTAACAGCTATCCAGGTGCAACACCACATCATTGGCTACCAGGCAAGCAAGGCAACTAGTAACAGCTGTCCCAGGTGCAACACCACGTCATTGGCTACCAGGCAAGCAGAGCAACTAGTAACAGCGGTCCCAGGTGCAACACCACGTCATTGGCTACCAGGCAAGCAAGGCAACTAGTAACAGCTGTCCCAGGTGCAACACCATGTCATTGGTTACCAGGCAAGCAAAGCAACTAGTAACAGCTGTCCCAGGTGCAACACCACGTAATTGGCTACCAGGTAAGCAAGGCAACTAGTAACAGCTGTCCCAGGTGCAACACTATGTCATTGGCTACCAGGCAAGTAAGGCAACTAGTAACAGCTGTCATAGGTGCAACACCATGTCATTGGCTACCAGGCAAGCAAGGCAACTAGTAACAGCTGTCCCAGGTGCAACACCACGTCATTGGCTACCAGGCAAGCGAGGCAACTAGTAACAGCTGTCCCAGGTGCATCACCATGTCATTGGCTACCAGGCAAGCAAAGGCAACTGGTAACAGCTGTCATAGGTGCAACACCATGTCATTGGCTACCAGGCAAGCAAAGGCAACTAGTAACAACTGTCATAGGTGCAATGCCACTCTATTAGCTAGCCACCAGGCAACCAACGGCAAAAACCAAAGAAAACTTGAAATAGTCACCCAAAACTGAACCAACTTGTCTCCCAGCACTGCCTGTTGCTCGTTTTCAGCAATTAAGTGATTTGTTAATAGCATTAAATTAGGATGATCAGTATTAGCTGATATTAGGGAAACAAAATTTCCACCCCTAGAACGTGAACTTTAATATTAGAAGAATTGGTTCACATTAGCTACCTTTCCAAAGATGTAGTACTGGATGTTATAAGCCCTTTAAAACTGCAGGATACATATACAATAAACAAATAGTTTTTGGATAAAAATCAATCTCAAAGGTTCAGACTTCTAAATTTCAATGAAATACTCCTTGAAAGCTTTTAAATTTCATAAGGCATGGCACGATGACTTCAAAACTAAATGAGGAGGGATGTCATTATTTTCAAAAATCATTGATTTAGACAACTTTAAGAGTTTGATACTTCTAAAACGCCCATTGGCTATTAAAGTGTTGAAAACAACTGCTCCTTTTTTTGTCGTAGCTAATCTATATAGCTATGAAACTATGTAGCAAGCAATTTAATGCGATGATGCCTACCCTTAAAACTGTAGGACAACAGGAGGAGACAGTTCCTCTCTATTGCCATCAGGGTCCGAAACAGCATGACTTAGGCCTCATCGCTCTACTGAACAACAGCGTCACTCTGTATACACCTCACCCCGCTGGAATAAAACACAATACCAACAATACTTTGGTTACGAGCGCTTGGCTGTAATCATCTTCAAATGGAACGGGTTCCTTCCTTGCCCGACTCTCGAATCTCGTCCGCTCCCTTCTACCGAAAGGAACACCATCACTTTTAAATAAGTTTTTAACCTCTCCCTGCACCAGCACTGACCGATGAGCGAGGTGGCGGTCGGATTGATGATGCCCGAGGGTAGGATGTGGAAGTCGTACTCCGTACCCTCCACCACCACAGTGTGGCCTGCATTGTTGCCGCCCTGCAATGGAGATGAGGGCATCATGGAGTAACTAACCCTGGTGATGGGGCAGAGTGTCACGCTACCGTCTAGTGGTAACGAGTGATCGAGGTCACAGACACCTCTGTCAACAGGAAGTGATGACGCGTAGCAAACTAGTTCCTGTTTTTTATCATGATATTAATCAACACTGCAATGTTTCTTCGACATCAGAACAACTAATAACATAACTTGTAATTCCACGTGTTCCCTACTTCATTCCGGTGGTCAGCACAGTCGGCCTTCAGAGTCTGGATCATTAAACGAGACCATACTTTAAAACGACGTACGGCACAAATAATACCTAGAATATAAAACCAAACTTTTGCACCGAAGAAACTATTAGAAGCAGATGCGTTGGTGTATTGTGACGGTCGCGGAGAGGTTTGCTTGGACTAACTAGCTAAGCCAAGAACTGACCAACATCTAGCTAGCCGCCCGCACTCTTCAAGAGTTGTTTCGCAATTAGATGCATGCCAGTCAATCAAGCCAGGGATTGACAACAAAGGTTAGACCAGTTGCAGGCCGACACGGATAAGAGAAGTAGATCAATTCATGACTAAACATCGTGAGCAGAGAACAGCCTAACCTGTGCGCCGCTGGTTACTGATGGTTCGAGGGCTGATGACACAGTTCCCTAAAGTGGCAGGTAAATGCAGCAATAGTACATGTGAACATTCGGACAATCCTCCTGGGCAGAACATCTCTCGACAACGGGACACAAGTTATCCCTGCCGAGAGGAACAAGCCGAGGTACTAACCGTACCACTCTAGCACGGACCTACACCGCCAACAATTGGTCAAATAACTATATTATGGTCAATTTGTAAACGAACAAATAGGTAAACTTAAGATAAATAATCATTTTAGCATATCCAGGCGCAAAACACAGATTCATTTGTAGAAACTGTTGAGTAACAAAAATGTTTCATCTAAAAACTACGTACATGGAACACTTCACCAATACAACACCATTTAGTAAGTAATTGGGCGGAGGTAAAACAGTATTTACGCATCTTTTGTGTTCAGATAAATGAAAATCTCGATGTTTGCGGGTTACCAGACTGCATTCAAATACTGTTTTGTCCGTTTTAATCAGTTCTGTTGAAAATTGATTGGTGATTGCATAATAATTTCATTTCGGACAGGGCAAACACCCGTCCCAGGCTGCATGGGCGCTACAGCAAGCGACGGTTGGACGGTCACAGCCAAGGCTATCTATAGAGGTCAACTGTAACTGGCCTTGTCGCAGCCCGATGGACCACGTGTGAGGTAACCTCATCAAGACGAACCTCATGTGCGGTCAGTCGGTCAGCACCCGAGGACGGTGCCGGGCTGAGAATTGAGAGGCCAGGAATAATAAAGCTCGAAAAAAGGAGGGATGGAGCAGCCGAGCACGTGCACGGCCAAGCGGCCAAGGCGTCACATGGAATGGACAACGCAACAGAAATGGAACCACACAAAAGACATGAAAAGAACTCAAAAAGATAAAACGGACCCAAACAATGATGAAACCAACCAAAAAAGGATGAAACAAACCAAAAAAGGATGACATGAACAAAAAAAAAAGAATGACACGAACAAAAAAAAAAAGGATGAAACAAACCCAAAAAGGATGAAACAAACCCAAAAAAATGATGTAAATAATCATAAAAGGATAAAACCAACCATACAGATTGAAATCAACCATAAAGAGAAAGATTGAAATCAACCATATAAGGACGAAACCAACCATAAAAGGATGAGGCCAACCAAAACAGGGAGGAAACCAACCAAAAAAAGGATGAAACCAACCAAAAAAGGATGAAACCAACCAAAAAAGGATGAAACCAACCAAAAAATGATGAAATAAACCAAAAAATGATGAAACCAACCAAAAAAGAATGAAACCAACCAAAAAAGGATGAAATCAACCAAAAAAAGGATGAAACCAACCAAAAAAGGATGAAACCAACCAAAAAAATATGGATGAAACCAACCAAAAAAATGGATGAATCGAACCAAAAAAATGGATGAAACGAACCAAAAAAATGATGAAACAAACCAAAACATGATGAAACAAACCAAAAAATGAAACGAACCAAAAAAAGATGAAACGAACCAAAAAAGGATGAAGCGAACCAAAAAAGGATGAAGCGAACCAAAAAAGGATGAAGCGAACCAAAAAAGGATGAAGGAAACCAAAAAAGGATGAAGCAAACCAAAAAGGATGAAGCGAACCAAAAAGGATGAAGCAAACCAAAAAGGATGAAGCGAACCAAAAAGGATGAAGCGAATTACTCAACTATTGAGTTAAGGGTCAGAAATGTACCGACTGCCACCAATCTTCAGCGGGTACCAATACTCAATTTGAAGAGGATAAATATGTTCGGCCAAACATGCCAACCACATAAGCAAGGCGCGACCATTTATAGCCTCAATTCAGCAAGTGGCCTGGCACCATCTTAGCCGAGAGTGATACAGATTTCATCAGCACGCAAACCATCATCATGATAGACGTTATCGGCTATGCATTAGACCATGTTCTTGAATACTTTCAATAAGTCAGAAATAACCGCAGTTTATGCCTCTTTAAGAAGCAATCATAGCCCACATTAACATACGACTTCCAAAAAAAAACTTCCAAATCGTGATCAAATGAACAGGCCAACCCGTTCACTATGAAGGTTGTTGTCGCGCACATGCCATTCTCCGTCACCTTCGGCTGAGATAACCACCATTCACTCGTTCAATTCAAGCTCCAGAGGCACTCCCTGGCGAGGCGAGGCATTCCTACACGAATGTTTGTTCAATCATAGCGGGAGGGAATTTGGAAGAAAATGCGCGTGAACCTTATGAAGCCGTCGTAGACGGAGCCCATCTTACTCGACTAAGCAATTTTGATGGCTCAGGGTTGACCTAATCACCAGAAAGTGCAGTACCAGAAAACCCCTACATCAATCAATTCATAATGAGTATGACAAATGTTTCATAATTGAATGTTTCTACTCCTACTATTTTTCAGATGTATCCGCCATTACATGCGTCAATTACCGTAATGGACATGATGGATTACAACAGCCACCTTCCCGTAACACGACTTACAGTCCCCTCCTAAACTAACATCTCGTATGGAACAGTATCAACATAGCTAATATTCGTTTTCACAAATAAAAATCGAAGTAAGAAGTCAACGATATCACACGAAATGTATCAATTTGGGTATAAAAATCATTAATAAATTACAAAACTTAAGAGCGATCTATTAACAATCCTAGGTGCATATCGCAGTCTTCGTAATGGTGACGCGGTGACAAGAGAAACATACGAGAGCACAGATAAAGTCGAATTACAATTATTTCAAGTTCTACCATAAATAACCGACTAAATTGATGTAGGTAACTAACATTGCACTCGACATTTTATGCAAGGAAAAGCGATGAGGCGGCGTTGGTGTGAAGTTGAACAGTAGCATCTTAAACGATCCACAAACAAATCCAATGCTCACCAAACTCGCCGTTGAACTCAAGATTACATCAGATTGCTACGTGGCATTACTCTAGTGGTTTATAGGGTGGTAACTGAACATGAAAGGTCAGCAGATTACGACCTTCTAGGTGGAGGGTTGATGATAAGGTGGGCCTATGGAGCCTCTCAACACTCGTCCCTATCTCTCGCCCAGTGCCTGTGTCATCTCTGTCGCTAGTGATGAGAGGTACTGAGGGAGGTGGGCGTAGGGCGAGCAGGATTACACCAGAATTGGTCGGAGGCCTAACAAAACACGTTCTAAGAGGTCCATGAAGTCGACGGGTATGGTATTGATGGCAGCGATTGGCATCAAGTGGATATTTGAGGGCCCCGTAATGACTATCTCGATGTGAACGAACAATATCGTACATCAGAGTTGAACAAGTCTCGTACAATAATAATTCACAAATAAGGTTTCAAAAATGCACTAGCCAAAGCATCCTGAAAGACAAGTGGCCACGTTACAAAAAACAATAAGTACAGCGAGAATATGTGAAGAAACAAAGGTGGGCCACAGCATCTTACTATTTCTCTAGCCTAGTGAATAAGTAATTTATGTGACAGTCTGCAGGCAATTATCTGTTCACCTACTAGGAGCGGAGCGGAAGCTCTTCTCTCTATCTGCTGGCAATTATCTGTTCGCTCTCCGGGAGCGGAGCGGAAGCTCTTCTCTTTATCTGCAGGGAATTATCTGTTAGCTCCCCGGGAGCGGAGCGGAAGCTCTTCTCTTTCTCTGCGGGCAATTATCTGTTCGCTCCCCGGGAGCGGAGCGAAAACTCTTCTCTTTACCTGCAAGCAATTATTTGTTCACTCCCTGGAAGCGGAACAGAGATTCCTCTCGTAATACAGGTAATTATCTGTCCGTCCCCGGGAGTGGAGCGGAAGCTCCTCTGACATCATTAATTGCGGAATGTGAGGCAATATAATGTAAGCTTCTCTAGCCATTGTCCACCATGCAAGTTTCACACAGAAGTGGAAAATGGACATAGGCATTCTTCAATAGGCATTTTTGTTGCATCCTCAGCATGTTGTGCGTTACTGCAAGCATCAGTGATACGCAGTAGGCAGTCATCAGACCTAACAAGACATTCTTGGCATATGAGGTCACAACAGGCTCACCGCCGCTTACCTACGCTCTTTGCATTCAAAGTATTAACACGTTCGGGAAGAATGTTGCGGTCAAGCGATGCTAATGCAACCACGTCCTGTATACAAGGTTCAACACCATGTGATTGATATTCTCAACATGTTAACAAGAGAGGCTAGATAAATATTAAAGTCACAGCTGCCCGAGTGAGCTGTCACGGCATGCTGGGGGCCAGCTTCACTGTCGTCGTGCCTCTGGGCAAAACGTTTACAAGTGCTTACAAATGAAGGAAGACAACAATAGGCCGGTTGGTCCAAACTAGGTTGCTTTTTGATAGCAAGAGGGTTAGTTCTGGAGTAGAACGTCTATGAGAAGTTCATGTGTGATATTTCTGTTTTTTTTTATTAACAACAGGAAAGGGAACGGATTAGCTATTTAGGTAGAACTTATCGAGCCGCGACTTAAACGTTTCGATTGTATTTCTGTTTACAACCTTCGCTGGAAGTTGGAAGCAGCTTCTCTGCCGTCGTGCCTCTCAGCACATTGTTAGAAGAAGCTTCTCTGCCGTCGTGCCTCTCAGCACATTGTTAGAAGAAGCTTCTCTGCCGTCGTGCCTCTCAGCACATTGTTAGAAGAAGCTTCTCTGCCGTCGTGCTTCTCAGCACATTGTTGGAAGCAGCTTCTCTGCCGTCGTGCCTCTCAGCCCATTGTTAGAAGCAGCTTCTCTGTCGTCGTGCCTCTGAGCACATTGTTTGAAGCAGCTTTACTGCAATCGTGCCTCTGGGCCCATTGTAGGAGACAGCTTCTCTGTCGTCGTGCCTCTGGACACATTGTTGGAAGCAGCGTCTCTGTCGTCGTGCCTCTGGGCACATTGTTGGAAGACGCTTCACTCTCGTCTGCACATACTAGCCCGTCAAATCAGGCGGGTTAGTGAGTGCTGACGATGATGATGACACAATCAATTTCAGTCAGGGAAGGACGGAACAGCTATGCCAACAAAGCGTTGAGCACAACACAACTTGCAGCGAAGGAATAGTTATTGGCGTTTGTACCTCTAGAAGATAATAGCGTGATCCGACCAGTGACCGTTACGGCCTAACAACAGACCACTACACCATAGCGTGATCCGACCAGTGACCATTACGGCCTAACAACTCACCACTACACCATAGCGTGATCCGACCAGTGACCATTACGGCCTAACAACTCACCACTACACCATAGCGTGAACCGACCAGTGACCGTTACGGCCCAACAACTCACCACTACACCATAGCGCGATCCGACCAGTGACCATTACGGCAGAACAACTCACCACTACACCATAGCGTGAACCGACCAGTGACCGTTACGGCCTAACAACTCACCACTACACCATAGCGTGATCCGACCAGTGACCATTACGGTCTAACAACTCACCACTACACCATAGCGTGATCCGACCAGTGACCGTTAAGGCCTAACAACTCGCCACTGCACCATAGCGTGATCCGACCAGTGACCGTTACGGCCTAACAACTCACCACTACACTATAGGGTGATCCGACCAGTGACCGTTACGGCTAACAACTCACCACTACGCTACAGCCAGAGTGCATGAAGAAATGAACTAAGCAGATAAGAGACTCGAATGTATTAAGTGAGCGAGCGTGAACTGGAGCCTCGTGAACCAAGTCACCGTAAACACGAGGTGACAGCAACTGTATCCACTGCAAGACCAGCGGGCGCCCTGCCACAACAGAACACTGTACTGGTAACATGTGGAAACGTGCAACATCTTGATCTATAATAAATCTGAGAATGATTGGACAAACGCTTTGTTGGCATCACCTCTTGAAACTATCTATAATAAATCTGAGATTGATTGGACAAACGCTTCGTGTGGCATCACCTCTTGAAACTATCTATAATAAATCTGAGAATGATTGGACAAACGCTTTGTGTGACATCACCTCTTGAAACTATCTATAATAAATCTGAGAATGATTGGACAAACGCTTCGTGTGGCATCACCTCTTGAAACTATCTATAATAAATCTGAGAATGATTGGACAAACGCTTTGTGTGGCATCACCTCTTGAAACTATCTATAATAAATTTGAGAATGATTGTACAAACGCTTTGCGTGGCATCACCTCTTGAAACTATCTATAATAATTCTGAGAATGATTGGACAAACGCTCTGGGTGGCATCACCTCTTGAAACTATCTATAATAAATCTGAGAATGATTGGACAAACGCTTTGCGTGGCATCACCTCTTGAAACTATCTATAATAATTCTG
>SDVV010024594.1:0-12561 GCA_016164225.1 Gammarus roeselii
CGTCGGGCTGTCGCGAGTGCGTTGCAATCCATCAGTAAGTGTTTCACGCTGATAGCCACTTGGTGGCAACAGGGGCAAGGTGGCGCGTTTGGTCCTATATCGACATCCATCAGGTGGTTGTGAGTTATCCACGTGTGTCCGGGAGATGCTGGCGTTCTTTGCAGTTGAGATCCTGGACTTGGGTGCTACGGAGGGGATGCTGGCCTATATTGAATCAAGTTAGCTCCTCCTCGTCATCGGACCCCGGTTCACATCAGGGGCCAGGGTAGCTCACTCTTGATGGCTTCTTGACCGGTTATACCGAATTAATGTTATCTTAACACGACCAAATTTTAGGCAAGCAAACATGCAGTTTAAGGTCCCAGCACAAATAAGAGAGCCGCCTTTAATAGCTAGATTAGATTAGATTTGAGTGCCAAGGCTTTTTAATATCTAGAGAGTTATCAACTAGGGTCAGTAAAACGTGGTAAAGGAAAAAGTGAAATTTCATCAGTCAACAAAAGGTCTAATTATAAAGCTCACCATCAGGGAATTAACCTAGACAGCGACAGGAGATTATTGCGAGAAGGGCTGCTGTTGGCGGTGGGGCGACGGCTGCAAACCGGGGTGCGTCTGGGCGTGGAGGCGGTGGCGTTCCTGGTGGTCGTGCTGGGGGCCTCGGTGTTTGTGCTGATGACTGCAATGATGGTGCTGGTGGCCGCATGGACGGTTCTGGTGTCCGCGGGGGTGGTTCTGGTGTTCGCGGAGGCAGTTCTGGTGTCCGCGGGAGTGGTTCTGGTGGCCGCGGTGGCGGTTTAGATGGCCGCGGTGGCGGCTCTGATGGCCGCAGTGGCGTTCCCATTGAGAATGCGGCTGCTGTTTGCCGCGGCAGTGCTGCGGGTGGACGCGGGGGTGGTGCTGCGGGTGTTGGGTCCATCAATTGTTGAGGGTCTCTGCAATTATCTGTCACCCAGTTTTTATTGCTGAAGATTGGCCAGACAAATGTCTATAGTCTTACAAACAAAATAGATTTTATTTCAGAAAATAGGCTGGAGGTGTTTGTGGTTGGTGAGACTTGGCTTGTGAGCTCGGTTTGCTCTTCTTTTGTTGAGGTTCGTGGATTTTCTGTTGCGAGAGGAGATTCGCATTCTGGAGTGAGAAAACACGGTGTTTGTATATATTTGAAAAAATCACTGATGTATGAGGAGGTTAGTTTGGACTTGCCAAATGTAGCAGCAGTCATTCTGGTTCAACTTGATTTGTGGATTTTGGCTGTTTATAGACTTCCATCATGTGGTGATCAGGAAAATCTTGATCTGATAAGTTTGATCAGTGACTTCTGTGTTGGTCGCGTTGGGGGATTTCAACCTGCCCTTGGTGAAGTGGTCGGATGAGTTGGTGCAGAAAGAGAATGTTAACTTGATGGATCAACTGTTTTTGGATTGCTTTGAATCTTGTGGCTTGCATCAGTGGGTATGGGAGCAGACTTTTCTCTTGTCCAGCAACATACTGGATTTATTTTTTACAAGCGAGCCAGATCGCGTAGTGGATGTTGATGTTGTGGCTCTTTTTCCGAGGTGTGCTCACTCGCCTGTTATTTTTGTTTATTTGTTTGTGAATGTCTTGGAGCCTGATGGTGCAAGACACCAAGCTCGGAAGTATTCTTGGCACTGGAGTGACTAAGGCGCTATTCCCGAAGCATTATCGTGAATTGATTAGCCTCTAGAATTTGTTTACCTGGGTGTTTGTGGGGCATATAGTGTGTTCCTCACTATACTGAGGAGTCTGATAGACTTGCATGTGCCTCTTGCTGGAGATTCGCCTAGGGTACCATGGTCTGTGAGGCCTCCCCACGGGTTGAAGGTGAGGAGAGCAAATGCGTGGGATTAGTACAAGATTTTAAGAAGGAGGTTAGGCAGAAATGATCAACTGTCAGTTTTGAAATCATGCTTTGTTCAGCCGATCTCAGTACAAGGAATACCTTATGCAACGGTATAGTGACTCCCCAAAGCTGTTCGATGCTTATATACAAAGAAGAAAGGTCGTGTTGGGGCTGGACTACTTTGTAATGCATGTGGATAGCTGGTTTACAATCCACTGGAGATGGCTGAGCTCCTATCTTCCGCCTTCTCTGATGTATATAGAGAGGATGTTTCTCCTAATCCTGCTCCTTTCCAGTTATTTGATGACGAAATGAGCGAGTTTGCCATAAGGTCTCGGAATGTCCATGACGTTCTGGCGGGGCTCAATGTTAGTTCAGCAATGGGCATGGATGGACTCCACTCAAGTTGCTGAAGGAGTGTGCCGTGCAATTGACACAGCCTCTCATCATAATCTTTAACCTTTCTCTGCAGAGTGGAGTGCTCCCTGATCCATGGAAGAGTTCATTGGTGATTACAATTTTTCAAAGTAAATCTAGATATGATCCCCTCAGCTATCGTCCAGTTAGCCTTACCTCTGTTTGCTGCAAATTGATATAGAGGATTGTTGCTGCTGAGCTGGTGGACCATTTTGAGTTTTTCCAGCTCCTTTCTTCCAGACAGTTTGGATTTAGGAAGACTAGATCAACAGAGGATCAAATGTTGCTGGTCTATTCGGATGTAGTTAAGTTTGTTGATGCTGGTTTGGTGGTAGGTAGGGCTATGCTTGATTTTTCAAAGGCATTTGATGTTGTTTCCCATCCCATTTTGCTTCTGAAGTTGCAGGCACTTAGAGTTACTTGGGTTGTTTCGAAGTGTGTTGGTAGTTTTCTTCATTGTCGAACTATGTGTGTTGGCGTTGATGGAGTGAATAGTGAGCCAAGGGATGTTCTGAGTGGGGTTCCACAGGGTTTAGTCTTGGGTCCAATCCTCTTTCTCATTCATGTTAAGTTTTTTGACGGATGGCCTTGTAACTCAGTTTTGCGCATTTGCTGAAGATTATAAAATTTATTCGTCTTCCCAACGTCATGATGTTGTTGGTGGTGTGTCTGCTTTGCAGAGAGACCTTGAAAAAATCTTCTTGACTGCATCTTCATGGAATTTGTCATTAAACCCTAGCAAGTGCGTTGTTTTACATTCCAGAAGACGTTTTGCTGGTTGGATTGGTCCCGGTGCAGAGGCTGGTTGGATTGGGGGTGCTCATTTGGAGTTCGTCCAAGTTCATTGCGATTTGGGAGTTCGTGTGGATGTTGGTCTTAAGTTTCATGGCCATGTCAGAGAAGTTGTGAGGCGAGCTGCTGGTCTGTGTAGTGACTTGCTTAGGTTGACAGTTAATAGAAGCCCAAATTTTATGGTCACACTTTTTGTGGCACATGTCAGGCCCATTCTTGATTACAGCTCCTGTGTGTGGAATCTTGGTTATGTCCAAGATGTGAAGTTGCTTGAGTCTGTTCACAGGATGTGGACCAAACAGGTGCATAGTCTGTCTGAGATGTCCTACCGTGACAGGATGATAGCTCTAAATTTGTTCTCAATCAAGGGCAGGTTACTGAGAAGTGACCTCATAAAATATTGAAGAATTCTGTTTAGTGACACAAATGGTTTTGATTTGTCCATTCTGTTCCAAAGGTCGCTGGATGGTAGGGCGCGGCGATATCAGCACAAACTCTTGATGCCCCGCTGCTCTGTGGATATGGCAAGGAGGTTTTTTAATGTTTGATGTATTAGGATATGGAATGAGCTGCCTGCTGCTGTCGAGTCTGCTACCATTTCTGCTTTCAAGGCATGGTTGTCTGAGTTTATGGGGAATTGGTTGTTTGAGTGCTAGGGTCTTGCATTTCCAGTCGTGTTGGCAAGTCGGTGGTGTGACTTGTCATGTTGTTTGTTTCTGTTCGTTTTATATATGTGTATGTATTTGCTTTCATGGTTTTCTGCGGGGTTGTAGTTGTGCTTTGGGTATCCATGCAAGTGGCTTTAGGTTTGTTCTCTGGAAGCCAATGGTTCGCATCCCCTTGTTGTTCTGCGGAGTCTTTGAAGGTGTTGGCGAGCATGGCTGTGCTGGCCTCTCCTGGCTCAACGCACCTGGTGACTGGGTGTGCTGAGCCCATGGGGGGCTTCAAAGGTACGAATCAAAGGTAAGAATCAGCATTCAAATGTTACACTGGCTGAAGTTTGTCCTCAGTACATTAAATAAATTGGGTACCAACAGCATTTTGTAGGTCTAAAGAATGGAAAAAAATCATAGACTGTGGTAGTTTGGCAGCTATTTTTTTATCAGAAACCAGAGAATAAAAATAGGAGAATTGATTAATTAGCTGTTCAACTAGTATATTTGGGCAAGTGGCCATAGTATACCGTACCTCCAATTGGACAGAGATGAGTATGAGCAATCAACATGATTGACAGCACATACATGGAAAGGTAAGCATCAGAATTCCACTCTGGTAATATAACCCCTTAATTCTCTGGGTGTTTTCCCCTCAGTCCTTTTCCATACATCAGCCTTTCTGCAACACCCTCTTTCACACTTCCTTACTATGGAAATATGCCGATGCAAAGGCAAGATCAAAAATTGATCTCCAGAGATAAGAAAACAACAAATCATTCAAAGAAAAGTTGTCTGCATCCAAGTCAACAAATTTGATTGAGGAGATCTCAGTCTGCACAAGGAAACAACCTGCCTCATGGTGGTTACATAAAATAATCAATACCATACACTATATCAAAAGGTAGCTATTATTGAAAGAACACAAATAGGATTGCAATTTAATAAGCTTTTTCAATGTACAAATGTAGTTTAAATATTGATCAGACAAATCTAGTAGCTATGGATAGCAGTTTTGTATAGTCGGCACCTTTGGGTATGCTCTTGTCCTTGAGAATTTTCCTTAGGAAAGTAGGGATTGGAACCAAGATGCGTGTGCCCAATGGAGATCCTGCAAACAATGAAATTAATAAGACACCTTTTATTCATCTGTGCACTAAAAGCGGTCAAACTTCAACAAACAAGTCAAATACTCCTAGGCATAGTTGTTGGAATGATGGTTCCCATAATTAAAAAGATAAGCAGCTAGCTACTGGAGTTCTGTAGGTAGGCAAGGAATCACAAAGGCAGGTATTGAGATGTACTTCTGAAACGGTGTATGTGGTATCAACCCTTTTGTAACTACAGTATTTGTAGATACAGATGGAAAATTGACAGATACTTGATTTTTTTTTTCTAATTTGTTGGACAAAAATTAATACACTAAATTCCAAAATACAATCCGATTTGATTTACTCTACTTTATTCAACAACTATTGTTAACAAAGTGACTTCGATTATTATTGGTAAGATTAGATTAGAGTGATGAGGCTTTCAAGCGTGCTGGAGCCATCGTCCTTCTGGCGCCGAATGTTAAACCAGCAAACAATGCAGCATCAAGTTAGTCTTTGTTTTTCTTCTTATTTTAATGTTCAAGTAAGGTTTACTGCTGGGTAGTCAAAGTCCTTTACGCGGCGGACGTCTTTGTTATGTACGGGTGCCACAAGAGGTACAGGAGCTCCTGAGGTGCGGAGGCCATATGGTCCCAGCACTCCCCCAATAGCAATAAGGAGGAATAACACACTACCTACCCTGCTTCAGAGCCCCAAGAATCCGCAGTAGTCCTTAAGGTGCCGGGCTACAGGCTCCAACACCCGCAGCGGGGGAAGATGTAGAAGAGACAGATAACAGGGATCCCATGCATGAGATCTACACCATGTGGAGGGAATTTCACGCATGATAACAGCATGAATGAAAAGAAGGAATAATTGTAGAGAAAGGTTGCATGAAAAAAAGAGCACAACTTGCTGCTATTATTATTAAATAATTAATTGGTATTTGCCACCCAAATGGATAATAGTTAGAACCAGTATGTGTATGTTTGAGTGTGTGTATCTGTCAGTGTGTGTGTGTTTACGTGTGAGTGTTTGTGTGCAATGACTTAAGGGAGTTGTTAAAAAGGAGTCTGAGACAAGTTTAAGGAAATTTGAACTAAACATAAGATGCAAAAGAGGTAAATAGAAGGTAAGCAAATCAGGTAGGGGGAGAAAAGAAGAGATAGAGAAGGGTGAAGAAGAAGGGAGTCTAAAGGAAAATAATAGTGCAACCCCCCCCCCCTCCCACGGTTGGGCCGTGACTCCCTGGGGCCTGTGAATCCAACAGATGCCTAGAAGGGTTACTGGTAAGAACTATTTATAAGACGTGCAAGTATTGTTTGTACATGCGTTTTTCATTAAATGGCAGCACATCTGGCAATTTATCTCATTATTTCATGTCCCAAATTAGTAACCAGTGTAGTCAAAAGACTTGTAATCAGGATATAAATAAGAAGTTATAGTTCAAAGTTATATTCTGTATGTTAATATAGGTTACAATGGAGATAGAGCAAGAAAATCAGAGAAAAAGATATAGGTAGCGAACAAAAACTTGAAACATTTTTATAGCATAATATGTGCTGTATACTTACTTACTTTTTTTTTTAGCTGCACAGTGGGTAATAAAGCATAGCTGGCAAAGGCCTCCCAGTAATTGGAATTATTCATTTCTCAAGCACCCATTGATTAAAATTGTTTAACCAAGAATCACAGACTGAATAGCTTGGGCTGTGTCTACAATGGCTGCCTATGTTCAGATTTCCTAATGGATTGTGTTGTGGTACAATAAGACATTAGTTTAAGAAAGGTTCAAATCAAACATGCCAACACCAAAATCAGGGAGAGACCCTCCAGCTTGAATTCAACAAGTGTTAAGTCTTTTTTTTTTTGTCAAACATGATGGTGCATTCCATGCACAAAGACTATCTTCGTTTTGATTGTACCTCCTTTTCGTCAAATTTGATCACAATTCTGAAGTAGTGGTTAGTTAGTCACATATGACCATGGTTTATAACTAACTCTAAAAGTGGTAATTTTTACTTTTAGATTATGCATGGCCCTCAAAATAATCTAGATGGTACAGAGATGACTTTACAAAAAGGTTATAGATTAGATTGACGTGACATGGACTTCTAGCGCATTGGAGTAAACATCTTTCTGGCACCAACACAAACGATTAGCTATAATAGTAGGATTACACATTGTGATGCCCTCAATTCTGTTACTAAATCTGATTTGATGGTCTTAACCAAGCAAACTAAATATCACTATCTAGATTGTGTTGGTGTAACCAAAGAATAACATTCGGTTTGCATATAAATGAAGATTTTCCTTTGTTGTCATTCATGTTTGCTACCGTTCACACAGTCATTTTTCCTAATAACATGCTGTGATAAACTCTACTAGGATATCTGATCTGATTTCAGGTTCATTTTGTATCATTATACATATTTTAGATTTATGTTGATTCATGTATAGATTCAAAGTGAAAAGAATAACAATGTTCATGTATAAGTGAAGAATTTCATTAAAGGCTATGCCTTTGGATTGCCTGGTCCTGTTGTAGTGTGTGGTTGATTTGAAGCATTTATACACATATATATGCTGTATTGAATTGGATATCAACAAATAGAGAACACTATATGGCCATTGTACAGCACTATCTAGCTAGCCCCTCCATGCAATACATACCTACCTACTCAATGAAACAGTTTCAATGAATGGGTACCCAATTTATTTTCATTTCACTCCTTAGATTATACATAACATATAAACCATTTTTGTATTCCTGTACTATCTTATAGGTTGACATTCTTTAAATATGTTCACTAATGTAATCTATTTCAACATGGGGTACATATTTTCTAACCATAAATTTACAGTTAGCTCACCATTACATGATTTTTGAATACCCAGGTTTTCAATTTGCTAGCCACATGGAATGTTGAGTTGAAATGTTGGAAATACAACCATAACACAAATTTCATACTTACACTGATGAAACTTGCAGATTGTATATAACATCATTAATTTTAAAATATTAAATCCACTTTTTAGTTTTACCATGAAAAATCAATAAATTGGCCTGTAGTGTGTGTAATCAAAATTAAACCTTCTCAAATGCAAGCAATTTTTTTGCAAAAGATTATTGTCTTATGGTAATTCCAAGGGATTTTGTTAGCTGAAACTAATAGTATTTATAGAATACAAATTTAGTTTGTACAAGAATTTACATGAATTGCATAATTTATTATATCAAATAATATAGCTAGTGGCAATATCAATGTTGGGCAAGTATTAGCCAACCTATCAAGATTATCATATTGGTGGCTGCTTCAATATATTCATATTTGTTGGAATTTGGGTATCAGTACATCACAAGTAGGTATGATCAGCTGTGAAAAAAAAAGAAGTTAATATTGATGTAGCTGGACAAGTTCAGAGAAATTGACAATGGGAACTTTTTTGTTTGCAATAAACGTAATCTTAGCATATAATTTGCAGCACTGATTCACATACTACGCTGCAATACAAATAATGTAGCCATGACTAGTCCACAATATATTTTTAATTTTCCTCCTGTACCTACAGAATGTTCATCAAGTTTTCAACTATTTAAATGCTGCACATTTAAAGTAAACATATTATAATTAAAACCTTGAATATTAGAACAGATTGAAAAAGAGCGGACTTAGCACGTTTTGATGCAACAAATGACAATTTAAATTCTGCTTCAAAATGGGACTCCGTTTATGACTGCAGCAAATCTGAACCCATTGGATGAAGCTTGCAACTGCATGACAAACTTTCTTTGTGCTTATCAGCTGCAGAACAAACTAGCCTTGGATTGTTCATAGTACTGACCTAAACTTGCTCAACTTCTGGTGTTGAGGAGAAATATAATCCATTGTCTTTTCTTTCTCTTTCTGATTGTCTGCAAATGCAGGTTACCCAAAATTGAATATATATTTCAAGAAACTGCAAAGCAGTCACAACAAAACAGCAAGGAATTTGTTAGCTGTGCCGTTGCAAGCATTATCCATAAGGTTAAGATCTGTGCTAATAAAGAATCACATTTTTAAGCTGAAATGTAATAATTGAATTTTATCATTTGATGCATTAAAACATCTTTGGGCCTACACTTTTATAATCTATCCCACTAATTCAAAGCTCAAAGTGTTATATGTCAATTTTATAGAACATTTAAATTATGAAAAGCTTTATAAATGCCATGTATACACTATTGGTTACAAATATAAAGACCTTATTTCTAATTTTAGGTTTCATTTAAACTTCATTTAAATCAAATTGTATGTAGTTAGGTAAGTTTTTAGGGTTGTATGTTTACAACCAAACATCTGTAGAAAATGCAAAAATGTAAATCCATACTATAAAACATACAATCTCAGTGCAGGGATGTTATAAACAAAAAGCAAAATTAAAAATAAATCTCTATCTTTGTGACCAATGGTACCTAAATGATCCTTATATAAAAAAAATTATATGAATGCCCACAAGGCAGAAACTTACCATTATCATCTACTAACACTACATTATTGCTGTCAAATTTAGGATGATTAGGCTTTTGATTTTGTCGGACTCCAACGAGTATGCCCTTCTTTTTTTCTCCTTTGATGGCAACAAGAACTTTGTCTCCTGAAAGTGCAAAAGTTACAAAATGTGTGATACAAATCAGGAATACATTAAAAAGTAATAGCTGGTTTCAATCAACAGTTCAATTAGTTCATGGATGTTCATAAAATTTAATTTTGATTAGCTACCTTGTTATGTAGCTATGCAGAGATTTAAAAAATCAAATAAAGTTAGGCTAATACAACACAAGAATTTGTTCATATATAGCTATTGGCTAAAATAACAACTAACAGTGCTTATAAGAAAATTTGAATAGAATACATTAGCAGTGACCCTCTGATCAGGATCACTCAAAAAAAAAAGCATAGGTACTGGTACATAAAAACTGTGAACTGTATATTCATGCTCCAATCTAATGAAGGTAAATAGCTACTATATCATTATTCAAGAAATAGGTGGCAAGGTAATTCTAAGGAAGCATTGTTAAATCAGTCATGAACAAGTAGGGCCCACAATAATTGATTAGTTCACTTGTTTTCAATCAAGCTGGCAAGAAAGTATACACACGCATCTGTGCTATCCGGGCATGGTATTGCTAGCAGCTATCTGTCATGTATACCCATCTTGACTTCAAATGGGCAGCCTGACACCTAATAAATTGTATATAGCCATCAATTATGTCAAGATATGTCAAAACTACAATGCACCAACTGCTAATTGATGGCTAAAACCAATCTAGATAACTAATGCTACAAAATAGTTTGCCAAACGACACAAATTGAAATGCACAATACCTGTGTATCCATACTTCAATTTTGAGTATACATGGATTACTTTTGGGGGCTTTCCTTCCAGCATTGCAGCCTTGCCAATAGCGGAGTTGTCAACCACACGTAATCGTGTCTGAGTCTGCACTTGCATGAAACATGCAGTGATGTGTAGACCTCGACTGCCAGCATCACACTGAAAAAGTAATCAAGAAATTTACTATTACCTATAACTCAACTGCAGGTACCTAGCTACATTTAGTCAGATCAGGGTAAAATATATTTTCAAGTCATAGCTATGAGCAGAGCTGTAAGACACTATAGCTGGTGCATAGCAGAAAATATATTTTATTCAGATAACTAGTAACACTACATAGATACCTGTGATGAGGTTACTGATTTGAGCAGCTGTCTCCACAATGGCACCAAATTTGATTGATTCATTGATGTTGAGATCTGGTGATGACTACTTCTCCTGAAACACTGCTGGGAATAATATTAAATAGGAAAGTAAGCACAGAAATCTTGGAGATATAAACCACACAAGAAAATTGTCAATATGAGTTACAAGACGAATACAAATGGTAAAATAATTAATGTTTATGAGCCCACAATTATAACAGGTAAACACAGTAAGTTTGTTTCACATTTTTCAAGTTTACATTTCGAACAATTCTTGAGCTCATAATACAAACAGTGTGGCTTTAGGAGTGGTAGAGGGTGTACTGATCAGATTTTTGCTGTGAGACAGGTTTGTGAGAAGTACCTTGCCAGAGGAAAGGATGTGTTCTGGGCCTTCATGGATCTGGAGAAGGTATACGACAGGATTGAAAGGGAAGCGCTGTGGAGGGTGTTGCCTTTGTATGGAGTGGACGGACATCTATTGAAAGCGGTGCAGAGTTTCTATGTTGACAGCCGAGCATGTGTCAGAGTGGAGAGCGAGGTGAGTAATTGGTTCACAGTGAAAGTGGGACTGAGACGAGGCTGTGTGATGTCTCCCTGGCTGTTCAACCTCTATATGGATGGAGTGGTCAGGGAGGTGAACGCAAGTGTGCTGGGTCATGGCTTGGAACTGTTGGAAGCAAATGGGCGGAGTTGGCAGTCGAGCCAGTTGCTATTTGCTAATGATACGGCCCTGGTTGCAGATTTGGAGGAGAAGCTATGTAGACTAGTGTCTGAGTTTGGTAGAGTGTGAGAGAAGAAAGCTTTGAGTGAACGTCGGTTTGAGTAAAGTAATGAGATGCTCAAGGACTGTCAATGCAAGTAAAATTAGTGTCCCCCTAAATGGAGAGCTCATGAAAGAAGTTCAGTGTTTCAAGTATCTGGGCTCCTGTGTGGAGATAACTGAACTAGTGGAAACTGAAGTGAAGGCGCAAGTGAAGGAGGGATGTGAAGTGTTGGGCGCACTAAAGAGTGTAATGAGCTGTAGGACATTGGGGATGGAAGCAAAGAGAGGCTGTATGAGGGTGTTGTTGTCCCAACTGTGCTCTACCAAGCTGAGGCTTGGGGGGTGAGAGCAGAGGAGAGAAGAAGGTTGAATGTTTTCAAGATGAAATGTTTGAGGAGCATGACTGGAGTAACGCTGAGAGACCGGATCACCAACGAAGTGGTTCAAAACAGAACAGGGATGGTGAAGAATTTGGAGGACTGAGTGGATTTGATGGTTCTGAGATGGTTCAGGAACATGGAGAGGATGGATGAAGGGAGGTAGGTGAAAAGGGTGATGAATGCAGAGGCGAGTGGTTGCAGGCCTAGAGGTAGGCCGACGTTTGGGTGGATGAATGGTGTGAAGCAGTCATTGGGAAGGAGAGACATGAATGTGGAGGTGGCAAGAGAGCGTGCAATGAACAGGCATGGTTGATTTTAATGCTGCTCTGATGTGCTTTCCGCCCTTGGCATCGCGCTGTCGGGATGGTCGTGGGTGGGGGGAACCCGGCTATTATGAGGCGGCAGGGGTAAACCAGTGAAAACTGTCGGGCCCTGCTGCTGAGGACGGATCCTCCGACTGCACTTGTGACCCAGAGTCAGAGTGTATGTTGAGGGGGTACCGGTCGGACCCTTTAGCACAAAAGGGCTAAGTTGTGTGAGTGTGAGCATATGAGGGTGTGAGGTGCGCCTTGCTGTCGGCCACCCCCCTTTCTGGGGGATGCGGCCTAGTGTCTGTACCTGTATAATACAAACAAAAAAGGTTTTGCTCATGTATTTCAGGATATAATTGAAAAATATAAGTAAATAACCAAAGCTTCTAATAATTTTGTCATGGGAATGACATTTCAAAGTAAAATGCTACATAGCTATGTTTACAATAATTTTCACAGTTGTTGTCCTTTAATTTGTAGGTACTTTGTGTACTCTGACCTATCATCTATGCAGGGCCTGCACCAAAAATTTACCTCCCTATATAT